>REGM01000069.1:186969-203134 GCA_004194415.1 Aurelia aurita
CCCCCCCCCCCCCCCCGGTGTCACTTCCACTTCAATATGATCGACCACTAAAGCATGATCAACTTTTACATTCAGGTTTATGGATAGATAAAGCAAAGGAAATATTACCTCTCTGGATTAAGAGCTCCACAACATCTGCATGTCCTTTCCAAGCTGCATTATGTAAAGATGTGTCACCGAGTTTATTCTGCGAGAAAAATGAAACATCATCATTGGAATTATTGCCATGGTGGGAAGGATTTTCTCGAGAAAGCCCCTTCAAGAAACCTTCAGAACGGCCCAAAATCACGATCAAATTTCCCTAACATTTCTGCCTAAAAGCAATGACTTGAAAACTCCTCAGCACGTGTCATCCCTTTGGGAAGTTGAAGTGTTATCCTGAGGAGCATAACAAAATTAGGCCGGGAGATATCATCCTCCCAAGAGGATAACACGCGTCAACATATTAAATTGGCAGTCAACAAAATAAATTTGATGATCATTCTTCAGCCGTTTTTAAGTATTTTTAGGGGTCCTTTCCAGAAATCCCTAATAATTTCAGAACAGAGCGGCCGATTTAAGCCATGTAGATTTTTTAACTCCAATTAAACGTGTTCTCGATTAAACAAGACGTTTGCTAATGTCATGCTTTAATATCCAGGGAACAGTAACCTTTCAAAAGGGGATTACTTTTTTTACTCAACCAGACCATGCGTTTGACGGGAGATCGCCAACTACAATCCCGACCAAAAAAAAGCTGGGACAAAGGCAAATTTCAGTGTTGTCACCATGTTTTCTAAAACATCGAGACGAAACCGAACGTTTAGGACATTGTGATCCCCCTCCCCCTTATTCAATGTTCGCAAGGTCGACTGGCGTTTGATTTGAGCAACATTGAAACGGGGGGGCCGGGGGGCACGTAATCAAATACCGAAGTAATGCAATTTTGTGATTTGTACCAAGTATTTTGGCCAAGATTGTAGCCACTGAATCAAAGCTGAGGTAATTTAACAAGACAGCAGGAAAATAACAGCGACACAAAAGATGAAATTGTAAAATGAAAAACTGACCTGTACATTGATGTGAACGTTTGGTAAGTTCAGGAGCTCAAGAGCACACTCTAAAACAAGAAATTGTAATTTATGTTAAACGCAAAATATTTTCGGACATTTAAAAACAACAATTTTCTTGGTCTGAAATATTTAATGTCCTAAAATGTTGCACTGTAGAAAACTATAGGAAAGCATTTGTACTGTCTAAAAAAGGACAGTCTTGCTCACAATACATTTGGCATAGGAAATCAATGTGTTCAGCGAACTAACTGAGTAAAACAAAACTATATTTTTCAAATAAATTTATTTCAGCAATCAAGCTCATCCTCCTCGACAATAACTATTCACGCATTATTCCAATTACAAGTCCTGATGAGGATTCCACCATAATGACTCCATCGAGAACTTTATAATAAACACGACTTGGAACATATTTAATATGAAACAAGCAAAATAAGTTGTAAATAGATTGTCTTTTGTATTCCTCCAAAATTTCTACAAAAATGTCCGACATTTTGTGAAAAAAACGATCGAAATTTTTCCCCTGAAATTTGATCATTACTTTTAAGAAATACTGGATAAGAAATACGGACACAAATCCATGGTTTGTGCATCGAATATTGCATTCTAATTGAAAAGGAAAGATCTTTATCATGATAAAGTTCATCTTTGGGTGAAAGGTCACATAAAATACTCGTTGGAAATCCATTTATATCTCGGCAATCCGAACGCATATGGAGATTTTATTGGTGTCAGAAAAGAGTACAAAGAATAATCTCCAAGAAGAACTTTTCATTTTGAATTTACGTGAAGTAGTCCCAACAATATTCATCATCAAAAAATTGACAAATCAGAAATTTCTCAGAGAATTTGTCATCCAGCCACTTTAAAGTATATGGACTAGAAGCTGAATGATGATGAAAAGCATAGAACATCTCAAATGCCACAGTTTACTACTTACAGTTTACTACTTACAGTTTACTATTTACAGTTTACTATTTACAGTTTACTAGTTATCAAGAAACATCCAGTGTTCTTGCAANGAGAACTTTATAATAAACACGACTTGGAACATATTTAATATGAAACAAGCAAAATAAGTTGTAAATAGATTGTCTTTTGTATTCCTCCAAAATTTCTACAAAAATGTCCGACATTTTGTGAAAAAAACGATCGAAATTTTTCCCCTGAAATTTGATCATTACTTTTAAGAAATACTGGATAAGAAATACGGACACAAATCCATGGTTTGTGCATCGAATATTGCATTCTAATTGAAAAGGAAAGATCTTTATCATGATAAAGTTCATCTTTGGGTGAAAGGTCACATAAAATACTCGTTGGAAATCCATTGATATCTCGGCAATCCGAACACATATGGAGATTTTATTGGTGTCAGAAAAGAGTACAAAGAATAATCTCCAAGAAGAACTTTTCATTTTGAATTTAGGTGAAGTAGTCCCAACAATATTCATCATGAAAAAATTGACAAATCAGAAATTTCTCAGAGAATTTGTCATCCAGCCACTTTAATGTATATTGACTAGAAACTGAATGATGATGAAAAGCATAGAACATCTCAAATGCCACAGTTTACTACTTACAGTTTACTACTTACAGTTTACTACTTACAGTTTACTACTTACAGTTTACTATTTACAGTTTACTATTTACAGTTTACTACTTACAGTTTACTACTTACAGTTTACTATTTACAGTTTACTATTTACAGTTTACTACTTACAGTTTACTACTTACAGTTTACTACTTACATTTTACTATTTACAGTTTACTATTTACAGTTTACTACTTACAGTTTACTATTTACAGTTTACTACTTACAGTTTACTACTTACAGTTTACTATTTACAGTTTACTACTTACAGTTTAATATTTACAGTTTACTAATTACAGTTTACTATTTACAGTTTACTAGTTACCAAGAAACATCCAGTGTTCTTGCAAGCCTTATTGGTTGGCATCAGTAAAAAGAGAATAAGAACATTTTCACCATATGTCACATCACAATAATCAATGGTCAATTGACAGTAGTGCAATTAAATTCTGAAAGAATACAATGCTTCATATTTCATTTTTTTATGGAGGACGAAAAGAGAAAACGATTAGACATTGCCTTACCAATATGTCCTCCAGCACAAGCCCAATGCAACGCTGTTGATCCAGATTTATCAAGACTATTTGGTGACACCTTTAAAAGACAACAAATGATTGTCATATCAGATGTTTACAGGACCATTTGAAACGTAAAGCGAAAGAGAGGAACACAAATTACATCAAATTTTTCAAGGCTATTGAGGAAAATGATGAAGTTAAAAATATACTGGCTGCTCCAAAAAGGTGCCGACTTTTGACTGGCCATGTCTAATTTTAAAGATTTATGATTTATATATATACAATGCCCGCTAAAAGTCTTGGAACACCTCAGCTAACTTTGCCTTGTTTTGCGATTTCCCCCCTCTCCCCCTTAGAGCAATGTTGTTCTGTGACGATAAAATGAGGATGACACGACGATTTGCGACTCTGATAGAATGCTAGGACAATAACCTTGCAAATCAACATTGTTTGGGGGATAGAATTGCGGAAAAGTGCGTCATTATCAAGAAATGGCCTAAGTGTTCCAAGGACTTTTGGAAGGCATTGTAGTCAAAATCCAAAATAATGCTTGGCAACTTTCCATCGTTTTTGAGTTGCTTGTCTCCAGAGCTGTATAAATGATACCCTCAAAGTTATCGAGCTGGAAACACTCTAAATCGATAAAAAAACATCGATCAAATTTCTTAATGACTGAACTTGAAAGGATGAAGAGAAAACTATTACTGATAGTACACTTTCGAAAAACTTTCAGGAACATATGGTGCCCTGTGCTCCCAAGTCACTTCCAAGAGATTTTGCAATGTTATGTCCAGCTTAATCTTTTCAAAATTTGATTAATGTTTTTCGATCGATTCGGGCTGTTTCCAGACAAACGATTTTCAAGGAAGGTGGCAGCAGAAAACAAATTACAATAGTACTATCTGAGATTTTGACAATCATTGGTTTTTAAAATCGGCCTGGTATACAATTTATCATGGCCTGTCAAAAAAAGTGAGTACTTTTCCTGGCAAACCAAGTAGACTGCTCTTTGGAGCGTATTTAAATACCTTGTTGCTGATGCACTCTCTTAAAAATCCCATGTTTCCTGCAGAAGAAAACATATGAAAATAATGGTTTTATACATCTACCCAATCAGCTAATAATACAAAAAGGATGACAGAACTTAGAAACTGTACTTTTTAACTTGCAGTTGTAAGAACCTGTTCTTTTTATGATCTATAGGACAGAAATATGGGTGAAAAATATGTTAATTTATATACAAAAAAGCAACTCCGTACACTTAATGCAATTACCCAATCTTGCTTGCAAGTCAATGAATGGTGCTGTGTGTCTAAATATAGTTTAACATAACTTGTATATCAACTTTAAAATGCCCCTTTCTTGGTCTTTTCAAAGGTTTAAAAGTGCCCCTCCTAACAAGTGCCCTTCTGAGAGATCTGTCCCTCTAAGCAAGAGCTGCCTTCTACATCCCTAATTCCCATTTTGATGCATATTTTTATTTTGTGTTTATCTTTAGGTGAAGCTGATTGTGTATTTCATCCTTCACAACCTTGAATTTTCACCGCTGGTGCAGATAATATTGTTAAACTTTGAAAGTAAAAAGGAAGAGTTTCAGATGTCGGGAACAGTTTAGCGTTTAAATGCCTACTGCAGATGAATCAAAGCATACAGGATTTTAAAATAATGATATCTAAATGTTTCATAATTTTAACGGCACAAAACTANATAATGGTTTTATACATCTACCCAATCAGCTAATAATACAAAAAGGATGACAGAACTTAGAAACTGTACTTTTTAACTTGCAGTTGTAAGAACCTGTTTTTTTAATGATCTATAGGACAGAAATATGGGTGAAAAATATGTTAATTTATATACAAAAAAGCAACTCCGTACACTTAATGCAATTACCCAATCTTGCTTGCAAGCCAATGAATGGTGCTGTGTGTCTACATATAGTTTAACATAATTTGTATATCAACTTTAAAGTGCCCCTTTCTTGGTCTTTTCACAGGTTTAAAAGTTCCCCTCCTAACAAGTGCCCTTCTGAGAGATCTGTCCCTCTAAGCAAGAGCTGCCTTCTACATCCCTAATTCCCATTTTGATGCATATTTTTATTTTGTGTTTATCTTTAGGTGAAGCTGATTGTGTATTTCATCCTTCACAACCTTGGATTTTCACCGCTGGTGCAGATAATATTGTTAAACTTTGAAAGTAAAAAGGAAGAGTTTCAGATGTCCTAGGAAACAGTTTAGCGTTTAAATGCTTACCGCAGAAGAATCAAAGCATACAGGATTTTAAAATAATGATATCTAAATGTCTCATAATTTTAACGGCACAAAACTAAAAAGTTGTATGATATACCTCTTTTTGCAGCTTCATGCATTGGATGTTCTACTGACTCTGTACTTTCCTCAACTGTGAATAAGTAAGTAAAAATTTGAAGTAAGAAAAGGATCAGAAAAAGGGAACCCTCACTGTGTGTCATTGTCATCCTACCCCAATCCTTTTTGAAAGCAAACTGTAAAACATTTTAATTAACTGCAACATTTCTACATCAAGCAAGCAAAATTCACAACAGATCAGATATTCGTTAACACAATATTAAATATATATATACAACAAACTTAAATTAATTCCCGTAACTTACCGTAATTTGATGGGATCACACCTTCCTTGTCTCCAACTTTTGCTTTCCACCATCCTGATGTGTTACTCTGTGTAAATATTGACAGAATTCTAACATGTTCCATATTAACAATTAACATCATAATCATTTTTGTTGCGCTCTCTTGCTGGTAGCTGGAGGACCCAATCCCGAACAATATTTAAATGTTGAGTAAAAAAACTGCGAACTTCCTACAGTATGCCGCAGTTCTGACAGTACAAGCCTTGCGCACACTCAAAATGAGAAGAATTCTTGAAAATTTACAGGAATTCTACAGGATAAGAATTCGTAAGTCACATGAAAGACTGTAAATTTTTTTACACAAGAATTCTTAAGAAACTAAAAACATTCTCAAGAATTTTTAAGAATTCTTAGGCAAAAAAACCATGTTAATGTGTGCAAGGCCTATACGCGTATATACTGCATTATTGAAGCAGTAGCTTGAAAAACATTAAAAAACTTATATAAATTGCAAAATGTACAAAAGAAGAATACAGTATTAATTTGCTCACTTTGTCTAGTATATATAATATATCTCCTTCTTGAAAACTCAGTTCATCATCCTAGAAAAGGAAGGGAGCAACAAAAATTAAAGATATGAAAAGGATTGCAAACAAATATGAAAATATGAGACCACCAAACCCAAATTTTCTAATATTTGACACTCAACATCCTTAACAATGAAATTAAGGCATTCAAGGCATCATAAAAAAGGAAGAAATATTACCTGTTGTGCTACATAATTGTACAGTGCTCTCACAACTTGAACATGACCTGTTAAGTAAAGAAAATTTCAACATAAGACCCAATATCTGAATTTATATGAACCATTTTTCTGGTCTGCAGTTATTGCATACTTCTATAGATCTTTAATATTCTGGTTATACTTCATTAACCAATCAAAGCATTGAACTTAAAATTGAAGTCTGCTATTCCTTCATGCTTATTCCTAGGCCAGCTCCAACAGCATTTACGTCTGTTGTAAAATCTTTGGTGTATATATAGAACAAACAATATTCAGTTTTGCATCGTGAAGGTGAAGGTGAAGTTGCGCTTTTTAGCGCCAAGCGCTGGGATCGCAGAAGTAGAGAAGACCTAATCGAGTCCGTGACCCCCAGTCATGACGCTCAAATGGTGGGGCTCTACCTGGGATCGAACCCTGTCCGCCTGACTGTTCTGGCTGCAAAGTCAGAGGATTACACCGCTGCATCCACAATGTGAAGTAAGAAGCCGACCCACAGACCATACTACAAATTTGTATGCCAAAGATTTTTTGCATAAATGAGGGCTGGGCAATGTTGACATAATTCTACGGTTTGAAATTTTCTTTGTTCAAACAATTATCCTTTAGTTCTTTCGTGATTTTTCTGGCATGGTGGCAGGAGCATTTAATTGGTGTGCAGAAAATGAAATGTCCAATAGCTCACAAGTACTGATTATTGACATTTCATGTCTCTGTCACTCTAACTTGAAAGTTGAGCCCTCCTGCATCAAAACTTCATTGTTCTAAGACAATAAAGCTATTGTTCTTCTATTTTTCAGAAAAAAATTGGGCACCAAAGTTTTTGGGTGCACAAAACATAAGTTTCCATACTGGTCTTTCCTACGATAGGGAAATGAGGTTAAGGGATGGAGGGGGTAAGGGTGATGCTGCTAATTTTTATAAAAAGGAAGAACGATCTCTACAATATTTTTGATGAAATAAATATTGTTAACAGTTACTTAATTTTCTCTTCTGAATTTAAAGCAATACCGTACCATAGACAGATCTCCCTTCTTTACAGTAAAAACAAGTAAAACATGATGTGAATTTAGGCCCAAAAACTTGGCAAAAATTATCCCTTTTGGCCGTTAAGACAGGGAAGGGATGGGGCCAGCAGCTCAACAGCCAATATTGCTGTTAACAGTTTCCCACTTGGGCAATCTTGCCCAATCTGGTGACCATTCAAATTCGTTCAAACTTGCTGCCTGATCAGGAAATGTTTTGGGCAACACGAAGCAAACGCAACTTCCTACCATGAGTTTTTCATGTATTTAGGTGCTGAATCGAACTGTGCAACAAATTCTCTAAGGATGAGATGTACCAGGTTGGGAAACAAGCATGATTTGGCCTATTCGTAGTAGCGGGTGAAATTGATTAAAAGGTGAGAGCTGCGAGTGGACTTTAAAAAGCTGCAAGAGTTAGTGAGAGTTACAAAAGTAACAATATATCCTTTGCTCTCACAAGTGAGAATCTTTTCTCATAGCTGCGAGCAGCAAGCTTGAAAAAGTTGTATAGCTGCGAGTGAATACATGTTTTCATGTGCTGCAGTTACATATTCATCTCCCAAACTGGGAAAATTGGGAAACCGTATTCTAATCAGGTAACAGACAGTTTTCGTATCATAGAACATTACCTGATTGGGCAACATTTTATTTTACAGAAGATCCCTTTATTTTACAGCCCTCCTGGTAGTTTTACAATTATTCTATTCTATTTCGTCACCACTTCTTACAATTACATACATAGTGTAACGTTTTTTTATTTTCATCAATTGCATCAGAAAGATTTATACGATCCATTCAAAAAGTTCTTATGCCAAGCTAAGAAAAATCATAAAACTGAACTGGCAGCTCAGATCAGTTCATGGTCAAAATGAAAATGGGTTTTTAGGCCTACCTGGTCTTGAAGGAGGTGGTGGGGCAGGGCGTGATGGCTTCGACATGTTTCCCGACGGTCTTTTGTATTCTACTGCTTTGAAGATATGCTTGAAGTGTTCTTCTTCGTATCAACAGTATTTGTGATGCTATTTGACGCGTACCATTCAGGAAGTTCGTCTTTTCTTCACGCCTTTTTATCTGAGGATGACTTCGGAAACGAATGATGCCTTCGAGTTACTCAACCCGGAAGAACAACAACACACATTGCCTCGTATTCGAGACATCAAAGTGAGACATCGATAATTTTGATTGACGTGCAGAACAAAAGACATCAAAAAAACAAAGCGAAGATTTTGTAACAATAGGATCCGTTTACTTTGATTGACATGCAAATACAAAGCGATTAATGATTGGATGAGAAACAACTCCTGAATGTAAACATAAGATCCTTTTGGATGATTACAAAGTCTGTCCTGACCTATGATCGTGCAATCGGGACTTCAGCGTTCTACAAGGTCCCAAGAAACAAACAAGCATAAGAATCCCTGATTGCAGCACGAAAATCTGTTTATCGAAGCCTGCATGCCACAAATGATCCTTGATGATGTCGTTTCGTTTTGTCTGGGCCGTAGGAAGCATCTTAAACTTGGAGGGGCACGACACTTCAAGGGCACTTTTTTCAATTAGCTAAAGGGGCATTTCCTGAAGCAAAAAGGGCACTTCTTTGTTTATTTCAAAATCTTGGGGGGGCACGTGCCCCCAGTGCCCCCCCGCTTCCTACGTCTCTGCGTTTTGTTGATGTTTTGCAAATCTGCCAACAATAATCTTCGACATTGTTCAATAAATCACTGCCAAGATGGGGTACACTTCCTTGCATGGAAGCATTTTAGGAAAGCTTTTATTGTTGATTTTTTGCCCAATCCAACCTTTCTGATGAATATATCGTGGGAATTTTCGAAGTGCCTTTGGCACGATTTGCGCAAGTTGTTTTTCACGTCTGAATAACTCGAGAACTGTCGAGAACAGTCAGCTTTAAGATGAGGGAAAGGGTGTTGCATGCTCCTCAGTTATGAGTCGGCAAAACATACGGGTCGATTGAAGAGTTTGTGCTGCCTCAATGCAGGTCGACTTCTAACTTAGAGCCTGTTGTGTGAAATGAAACAAACTGTTAACCAACATTTGCCTAAATCCCGGTACTGTGTTTCAGCCCCCGCCCCGCCCATTTCATCGGACACCGATATGGACGCAGAGGATCGAATCTGAAGCATCCCCCGTGTTTCATATAAATTCCAGCATGAAACAATCAAAATAAAAAAATTTCTGGCACAGATACAAATTGCTCAATATCTGCGGGACATTAATACAAATAAAGCATGAAAAAGGCCGATGTCAAGTTTTCCTTGGTTTCTATGCGCAGGGGGGATAATTGCGAAACAAACGCAATTTGTCTTGTCTTTGTGCTAATTATCTGCGATAACATGCTGATCGATCACACTAATGAGCGTTTCTGACTGACTGACGGACTGACTTCGAAGTTGCTTCTTAGATTACAAAGCACTTTGTAATCAAAAAGCAGACTGCAGTCTGCAACAGTTAGCGTGAAACTTATAGGTGGCCAATTCACAAGTTGTGCATGCGTAAATGGCCTATCGAGAAATGACGTGAGTTTATATCGAGAGTAGAAGGATACATCTAAACCTTTACTGCCTCGATTCTATTTATCTATTTCATTCACAAGCTGAGCATCAAAATTTGAATTGCGCACAAAATACACGAGAATTGTTGCTTTAAAATATGAAAGTGAACTGAGTAAGTTGTTCAGCTTCTGAATAAGACAAATAAAATTGAGGCTGTGAAAGTTAATATTTATCCTTCTGCGTACTTTCGATATGAATTCAAATCCCCCTGCAATCTAAATCCTCCCGACTGGAAATTCGCCATAAAGCAGCAATGTTTTATTTTCTGCCCATTATTTGCCATAGCAAAGCCCTTTGTCGATGAAAATATTTTACAAAATCTGCTATTGTTTTGATAACTGGCATTTGCTTTGAAGCCAAGCCGATGTGTCTGCTTTCATCAAAATTCTTGAGCGGAAAGTTGGTCACCCGTGAGATGAACGCATGTTTATGGAAACAGGGCTGTCTTGAAATCATATCATAGCTTAATTAATGTAGTTTGATAATTAAGTTTTCAACAGGCTACTTTGTAACGAATTTTGAGCAAAAAGGAGCTATGTTAAAAGTTTTTGCAGGGCCCTTTTTGCAGCAGTAAAGATGCTCATAGAGGTGATTTGCTATATTTCTACTGTGACATTTTTTGATATCATGATTATTTTCAAAATTACAATAATAAAAGTTCGGCCGATTTTAACAAAATAAGCTTTCTTGCCTGAGTTAGTCTTTCAACTATAAAACAACTTGTACCGGGTGAGTCAAAAGAAAGTTTCTGCGTTTGAAAAATTATCAAAATTGGAAAATTCAATTAATGTTGTACATTTCGTTTCAAGGTGTTGCATCAAAGATCAAATCAAATTTAGGGATATTGATTCTTCTCTAGACGGCTTTCAATTAGCGAAAGTTTGAAGTTTCATTAGCTACCTGTTCTTGAAGCATACTAAGAAATTGAAAATAAAATTTAAGTAGAGCTATCTTTTGTCCTTTCGAATTCGCTAACATGGTTGATTGCAATAGACATTAATCTTCTGATCATGTAAGAATGAAAAGTTGATGTGAAGTCGGAAAGTCAAGAACCTCGGGGAAGATTTACGATGCCTTCTATAACCTATGGCTCAAAATATGGGTGTTCAAGCTATCATTTCAAAATCTTTTGCATAATTTAGCATAATTATTATGATTTAGCATAATTATTATTGCTAAAAATAATTTGGCCTTTGATGCAACTGAAAAAAAAGAAATTTTAAAAGCAAATTTTTTCGATTTTGCAAACGTTGAAACTTTTTCCCTGACTCACCCGGTAGTTTCTAGTAATTAGTTGTTCATTTATTTCTGCAAATTTCGACAAACGTCACACAGTTTCTGAGACACATTGTTCATGTTTCACATAACTGAAACTGTGCTTTCTCTTCGCCTTCCACTCTTCTTGAAAATCAGATCTTTCAGCTTACTTCTAAAATCTTTTCTTTTAAGCAGATACAGACAAGAATTGAATATTGGATGTAAAGTTGCTACAGTCATACAAACACGTCGGAGCCAGGGTATAGATTCCTCCCTACCAGCAAGAGCACTCATGTAATAAGTCGCCAATGGAAACCATGTTACAATGTAAACAACAACAACCAAAATGCATATGTTCCCTCTTTTTAATTTCGTTTTGTTGTGAAGATTCCTGGACATGATTCTTGCTTGTTCAGTGGCGACAGCTTGGCTTGGGGGCAAATTCTCTAGGTTCTGTAGACTGATGTTCATTAGGGGTAAAAGCCGTTTTCTTTGCTCCTGAATAGCCACATATAATTTATAATTACCTATCACAAGCATGATAGTCCCAAGTAAGAAGACGACAGCTACTATTATTGTCCTGACTTCTAACTCGACGTCCGTTCCGTAACAATAATAAATTATGATTTGGTTGCAGGCATATACTGCAGCAAAGACGAATGCAAATATGATAGCAATATTTATACGCCGATCAGTCATTAACGAGGCCTGCCGCAATGGGTATAGAGTTGTAATTAATTGGTTGAATGTCAAAAGACACAGCATTAATGTCGATGCAAGAATACTTGCAAACATCGGTATTATTCCGACCAATTTATAAATGTTTCTTTCTTGACCAGTGGCTAATAAACACCAATTTATGACACCAGTTAGTCCGATACATAATCCAGCTATCAACATTGTCATGAGGATTTTGTTGTTCGTCAGACTTAAAAGTCGTCTGCGATTTGATATAAACATTGCCAAGAGTAATGAATTTAGGCATGTTGAGATCAAACTCAGTGCTGCTAGTGTGATGTAATATACTAATGATGATGTTTGCATCTTGTGATAACTTTGTCTGCTCGATGAACGTAGTTGATCTAGAAAGATTTGATTTTGGTCTGATCACTATTGACTGATTCCACTAGATTGCCAATGATTAGGATTATATTCAAATTACTTGTTAATAGTATCTGTATATAGAGCAGCTAATCACTTTTTGCCTGACTGATTCCACTTGATTGCCAATGATTATATCCACATTAATTGTAAATNTTATTCGATTACTGTTTGGTAGATTTTCTGCAATTGCAGTCTAATCTGATTCGATATGCAGTCAACACATTCCAGATCAATGATCGTCTTCAACATGTCCAAGAAGATATCTGAATGTCACGAAGTCAACGAATCAATCATAAAATGATCTCGAGCAATCCATTTTAGATTCAGTTCCGACCAATGGCATCTAGTCCCTTGTAGTTGATGTACTTTTCTCTGAAGTGGCCTTCTCTTGGACTCATTTTAGCTCAAATTGGTTTTGATGTATTCTGCATTTTGCTCCTTCCATCTGTTTAAAACCAATTAATTCTCCGCAGTAACGTGCAAAAATCTACAATAGAAAATCTCTGTCATCTTTCAAGTTAATATTGATTTTCATCAACAAACTAAATTATCAATAAATCTTTCCTATTATCAGTGTATCATCATTATCGAACGCGTTCTTGGTTTAACTTGCCTCAGTGCAGTCATGCGGAGAGTACTGATTACGTCACAACAGACGGAGCAGAAACTGTGTAGATGACGTCATCGCGTTATCAGATGAAAGGGAAATTGTTAAGACACAAAAACGTTAATTTTATTATTTTCAGCATCATTTTAATATTTCCTTAATGACAGTCTATTTTGCTTAGGTTTTGTTACTAACGACGCATCCACCATTTAAGTTTATTTGTAATGTTTCCTTTAATTATGCTGGCTTCAGTCTTTTAGGACAAATAGTTATTATGCCCTTTAGCCATTCCTTTTGTACTTTGTTTTTATTAGCCGTATAGTTCGTATTGGTTCGTATCCGTAGTTGAGTTGACGATGAATGGACGCTAAGACACGATATTTAGTAGGCCACTCGAAAGTTTAGTTTTGTTGTAGAAGTTTGTAATTTTAGACGAAACCGCCGAAGAAGACGAACCGTTTTAGTATTATTGCCGAACCGCCGAACATTACCGTATTGCCGAGTCGAGACGAGTAGAACAGATTTAATTATAAGCCGAAGTCCTGCTGAAATAGTAAATTGTTAATGTTTATTTATCGCCTACACGCTCCTGCCTTGTGGAACCATTCGACGTTCTACGCAGTTTACGTTTGGAAGTGGTTTTACAGAATGTTTGAATGTAACGGGTGATCCAAAAAAGACTTCATGTGCTAGATGACGCCTGGCTCACTGAAAACAACAGTTATGAATACACGTTTGGTATCAGCATATAGTTGAAGGGCTTAGCTAACATTGGAAAAATGTTAGCCCCCTAACATTGGAAAAATGTACAAAAATCAGCCTTTTTCGGGCAAAAGCCCACCCTAAGTCGGCAAAAAATTCGGTAAACAATGGATTTTTTATCGGGCACTCCGCCAGATTTTATCTTCCAGTATGCTTGGTCGTTTTAAGCTATGACTACTCTCCGAAAACAGGCTTGAAAAAATCTAGGATTCTTTCCTTTCTCAGTCAAAGTTGAACTATCGCCACCTTTCAAGTCCATGTTTTGGAAGATGTGAAGAGAAGCTGAATTCAAATTGGCTTGGCAACATGAAATTTTAATAAGGAGCAGAGAACAGCCTTTTGGCAAACAACTGACTTCTCCAGATGACTTCAAATCTATTTTCTGCGTTAAACATTCACATACTGTTGACTTGAGAATGATGGGGATTATTCCACTCTGAAAGAGAAATGTAGGATTTGAAATTTTCTTTTAATCGGATTTTTTCGAACTGTAGTCATAGCTTGAAACAGCGCCATGCAGCATCTCAAAAGATAGAAGCTTCCGACTAAACTTTGACACAAAGCATTTTCCATTAATTTTATATCTCAGAAAGCTAGCTATGATCTAGCTCGTGAATGTTTCTTGGGTGGCCTTGGGTCACCCGGTCCCGGGGGGGGGGTACATGACTTGTGTATGGACGGGGGTCTGCCGCCCGGTTTTCAGAAAGCCACCCACTTTTATGATGAATTTTGGTGGAAAATCACCCATTTTTAGCCATTTTTTGGCGATTTCAGCCAAATCGACCCATGTTTATGGAAAATCTGCCGAAAAATGACCCTTGTTTAGAGAATTTTGGGCCCAAAAACCCACTTATATGGGCGGCACATACCCGTACCATCAACGTGTTATGTACCCCCCCCCCCGGGCACCCGGTATAATCTCTTTGAGGAGATAAGCAAGAATATAAGTTCCAAGAAAGAAAAGATCAAGCGTTTCCTTATTTTGAGAAATTTTGAAGGGAACTATCAAGGCTCAAAGTTGTGATTTTTTGCGTGCATGAGCCTTTCCACGTCGGCACAATGAATAATCCTTTAACTGCAGCAAGGCCGCACACAGCATAGGGGCAGCAGGGGCAGTTGCCCCCTGAAAATCCCAAGGAAACAATATAATCTACTGTAATTTTGACTTGATTTGAGGAAATATTCCCTCTTTGCCCCCCTAAATACTTTGAGCTGTGTACGGCCACGAACTCCAGTGATTATATCCCGCATATTTTACACAGATACGCAAATATATTAAACAGGTACAGTGAAGTTAATTATTTATGTCACTGTTAAAATGGAAAGGGAAGATAAGGAAAGCAAAGAAATACATGAATGATGAATTCCCAAACAATTATCGATGCAGGTAGATAGCAAAACATCATATTTAGTACATAGTAGGAGCACCTCTTTATTATCTCTGTAGCCGCCGAATGAAGCCTCAACCTACGCTCCTAACTTATTTTACAGTCTAAAGTTTAGACCCTCTTAACATCTCTCCCCCATTTAAATTGCATTTTTTCGCAAATGAAAGCTTACTCAGTTTTTATATTTTAACAAATCTTTCTTAACGCAGCTAATTGGTCAGGATGGGACAACGTTATTTGTAGCATTTAATGACTATTTATTATCCAAGCAATACGAAACTCCATAAAAATGATAGATTGGAAATTCAATTTTAATAACCTTGGTTCTGACTGCATGGCAACCCAGTTCACAGAAAGCATATTGTCTGTCTTAGCTGAATATATTTCAAACAAAGTAATCAAATGCTGCGATAAAGATCCGCCATGGATAACCCCAGATTTGAAGACTGCAATTAAACGCAAACACAGGGTTTATAGGAATTTTGTAAGTCGAGGAAGAAGGCAAGAAGACTGGGATCAAGTTAAAGTAGCTCGCAACGAGGCGAAAAACATGATAGTAAATGCAAAAGAAGGATATTTCTTAAATCTAGGGCGTAAATTATCTGATCCCAAACAAGGAGTCAAGTCATATTGGTCCGTCCTAAATAGGTTGATTAATAGGAAAAAATCAGTGAATATTCCCCCATTGTTGGAAAACGGAGTGTTCATAACGAACCCACAAACTAAAGCCGGCATTTTCAATGAGTATTTTGTGGAGCAGTGTTCTATGATTACGACAAGTAGTACTTTACCGAATTTCCAACCAAGGCCTGAATCATCCCTTCAAAACTTAATAATCAACCGGGAGAAGGTACTACAGATAATTCGGTCCTTGGACCCGAAGAAAGCCCATGGTT
>REGM01000069.1:205277-218397 GCA_004194415.1 Aurelia aurita
GGCATTTTAAACACCCCCCAGTAACGACCCCGCCGGGCATTAAAAAGACAGCGGGGAAAATTCCCCAATTATAAATTCTAGACCGGGATCACAAAAATCACGGCGGGGAAGAGCGAAATTTCGGCGGGGAAACAAATTTTCTTGGCGGGTCATCATTTCACCTTGGCGGGGAAGTGTTTCAGCGGGGTCGTTACTGGGGGGTGTTTTTAGCAACAAAAGATGATCTTAAAACGATCTTTTTCGGACACCTTGTAGATACAGTTAATTTGTAAAAGACATGGCGAGATTCAGTAAAACTAGTCTGCAATACAAGATTTCTTCATAATCAAAGGCAACAATAATAATTCTCTATTACATTTATATGGTTGTTAGAAAGGAGATGATGATTCATTGCGAGGTAAAAGGGTAGTTGCATTGGCAGACTGGCCATCACGTCTCTCTCCTACCTAACAACAACAATCTTATTTGTGCATCTAAAACTAAGTGCACGCTAGAAACGTTTTTATTGTAGCTGCCGTTTGGCAGTTCCAGAAACAAGTAGGCTATCACGTCTGCACAAGTAAAGATCATGGGCCATAAAAAGCGAGAGCTTTGCTAGGGTATCGTCAAGAAAATGTAAAGAAAACGCCAAAGAAAATGAGAATTCACCTTAACGCAAAATTGAACAGTCAAAACAGAAACAAAACGAACCAATAAATATCCAGCTATTTTTGAAAGTTAAGGTGCAGTAGTATCACGTCTGCACAAGTAAAGATCATGGGCCATAAAAAGCGAGAGTTTTGCTGGGGTATCGTCAAGAAAATGTAAGGAAAACGCCAAAGAAAATGTGAATTTAGCTTAACGCAATATCGAACAGTCCAAACAGAAACTACTATAGATCCAGATATCCATTATGGTGTTGGAGTCTCGCGTCTACATTTTAAGTGAGGCAAAACCAAAGTTTCGTATACAATTTGTTCATGAATACAGTTACTTCCTTCGCTCACGACTGTTGGGCAACTTGGTGTAGACCATATTTCTTCAATGCCCTTTTGGAACAAGTAGCAATCATATCTAGAATCTGAACCACAATTGAAGCTAAATGAATTACAAAATGTTTCGGAGAACACGCATCGATCTCTGCAGATTTCAATCACATGGGCCTTTAATTTCTTAAATGGAGAGCATTCAGTGAAATTACGTTTTTGTTGGTAGCCTTTTTCCATAAATGGTGAGTCACAGCCTTGCTCTGATTTTCCAAGGATAGCCATTGCTGAAAGTAATAAGAAAACTGTGGATGGCTTTATGATAGCCACCATCTTGATAAATGCCGTTTCTTCTAATGTCCAGTTCAAATATAGCTGCCAAAGAGGTTGGAGAAAATCTTCAAACACCACTACGACTGTTTGGTAATTGCAGCAGAGCGTTCCTTCTGAGAGTGTTTGAAATTTCCAGAAAATATAAGTCTTGCTTCAGATTATTTCCATGGAGTCGTCAAACAATTTGTATTTCTGATATCTTTTTCTTTCCGGACTTTTACGAAACCTTCCGCTTTTAATGCCCAGTTTTGTTTCCAATGTAAAGTTTATTTCCAACGTCCAGATGCATTTCTCAACGCAAAAAGAACATCACAATTCCTTTGATGTAACTTTCATAATCAGCATTGGACAGTTTTATCTTTATCCTTGATATTGAACCAATTCTTCGCCTTGAAGGTTCTGTCGATTTTCTTTTAACTTTGATAGATATTGTCCAATCTTCTCTAACTCTAAAACTGTGATCATTTGTGACTTCAACTACGATATTTCTTTGATGTTTGAAGCTTCATAAAAATGATTTCGCATCTTTTCATTTTAACATCTGGCTTATAGAATACATTCCTTCGCAGCTTGATTATTATGCTCTAAAAACTTTGAAGCTAAATCTTTGGGCTATCATCTTTGTACTGTTTCTGATAATCTCTTTCTATGAAGGGTTGATCTTTTGTCAAAAATATTCAGTACCTCTAGCGTCAAGTAACTGTTGCTGATTCCTCAATAATTTACACTCCATTCTTTATGTTTAATTGTCAACAATTCACAATCGAAAGCAGTTCCACAAAATGATGGTTAAAAGTATTCTGCTCCATTCTCACAAAAAGGCGCATGCTTGGCGAAATATCAATACCCTTGCCCCATGTTGTTTGCTTGGCAGCTGGAAAATGCTTTGGTGTAAGTTAGTAAGCTCTTTGACAAAAATTCTGATAAAACTGGAGCAGTAAACCTTGCTACTATAACTTTAAGAATTGCCAAACCTTCACTCAAACTAAAATATGCAACGAAAAACTTTTAAGAAAGGGCAGCACCCATTTATTCTGAAATTTTAAGTGAAAATTTGAAAATGACGACAAATTAAAAATTATGTACATAAAAACCAATTCTCAACGTAACTCTGATGTAAAATTTTCCCCAAGTTTGCATAAATAATTGAATAAAACAGCTCTTCCCTGTAAAAATTAAGACCATTGCAAATTAATTTCTTCTGCTTCGAATTATGCGTGGCAAGGTTTGCTAATGGAGTGGAAATGTAAACTAAAACCAGCTGTGGTTTCGTCATTTCGGAATATGCTTTCTGAACTTCTTTAAGGTTAAACTAATTGGTATTTGAATGACTGGGCATATTTTATTGCTAATAATCTTATAAGTTATAGTTAATAACCGCAAATTTATTGACAAGGCATTTAAAGCCTAATTTAAATACGGTTTTTATGCAAGAAGAAGAGAACTTTATGACGACTTTTGCAATTAATTCAAAGCGGGAAGAAAAATGTCACAGGAAAATTAATTCAAATCACGAAGATAACTGTCACAAAAAAATTTACGGATGACCTTAGATTTGGGATTGGCATAAATTTGAACTAAAATCACCTTGATTAAAGGTAATATAAGGGCATAAAAACATTGAGCATTTCAATTCCAAACTTCTAACGAATACAGGGTGGCTAAATAGCCAGTCACTACATGTTACGTAGTCGTTTAAGCACAAATAAAGTTGTTATTGTTCAAAGGAGACTCCGGCTTAAAGAGGTGTGTGCTAAAAGACGCTATGTCCGGAATTTTCCGCACAGTGGAAATTTGGCTCAAAGCATAGTATATATNGTCACAGGAAAATTAATTCAAATCAGGAAGATAACTGTCACAGGAAAATTTACGGATGACCTTAGATTTGGGATTGGCATAAATTTGAACTAAAATCACCTTGATTAAAGGTAATATAAGGGCATAAAAACATTGAGCATTTCAATTTCAAACTTCTAACGAATACAGGGTGGCTAAATAGCCAGTCACTACATGTTACGTAGTCGTTTAAGCACAAAGAAAGTTGATATTGTTCAAAGGAGACTCCGGCTTAAAGAGGTGTGTGCTAAAAGATGCTATGTCCGGAATTTTCCGCACAGTGGAAATTTGGCTCACAGCATTAGTATATATTTCTTTCCCTTTTCAACATATGCTAGAAGATCATGATCTAAGCCAGTCTGGTTCCCAGTAGTCGTCTGTGTTGCGGAGGAGAAGCTCATGATCTAAGCCAAACAAAACACCCCACACTGCTACCTTATGGACAGAAATTGAACCTTTACTCTAGACTAACTACTTTAGTCCCAGTTTCCACTACGTTTATTGAATTGGATGAGGACAATACGCTGCAACTGTAGTTGTAGCGATTATCAGTCCATCAAGGAGCGAAACTACGACGATTGCAATAAGTCTACCTTTACTCCAAGAGAGAAGGATAAATTTGACAATTTTCGAATCTGTCGATTCAGCACCAATCATAGTTGTTGTTGTTGTTGCAAGGACAGATTTATCGCATTTTTTCAAGATTTGAAGTAGGGTTGATAATGTTGCGTTGCAAATAAACAACACCATCAACCCTTTTTCAAACCTAGAAAATATTCAAATACAACCTAAAACCCTTTCTTTCAATATTTACTTCATTTTGTAATTGCTAGAGAACAAAAGGAAGGGCTGTTTACGAAGCAATCACTTATTATGCCTTTATCGTGCCTTAAATCAGCAGCCACTTGTCAGATTGACTCAAACAAGGTCTCAAACTCAAGTTGAAGCCTATCCTATGCAACAGTATAAAAAACAGGACAATTGAAGTTATAGATCCTCCATAGAATCAGATTTTTTGGGGACACCCTGTAGTGGTCCCCTCTTCGCATAAAGACCCATTGCTAACCATGATCCTTTGTGNTAGAAAATATTCAAATACAACCTAAAACCCTTTCTTTCAATATTTACTTCATTTTGTAATTGCTAGAGAACAAAAGGAAGGGCTGTTTACGAAGCAATCACTTATTATGCCTTTATCGTGCCTTAAATCAGCAGCCACTTGTCAGATTGACTCAAACAAGGTCTCAAACTCAAGTTGAAGCCTATCCTATGCAACAGTATAAAAAACAGGACAATTGAAGTTATAGATCCTCCATAGAATCAGATTTTTTGGGGACACCCTGTAGTGGTCCCCTCTTCGCATAAAGACCCATTGCTAACCATGATCCTTTGTGGTGCCAAAGTCGACTTTCGTATGATATGAAAGTCGTTTCTGCCCTAGATAGTCTTTGTCTTGCTTTTCATTCGGCGCGCAAAGGATCACGGTGGACAATGGGCCTTTAACCTTGGCAAGTAAAACGCTAGCTGCATATGCAATAAACATAAATAAATCTTTTTAGGAAATGTAGAAACTTTTCATATCAGCTAGGAAATAATAGATCTTACAAGCTGTAATCATACTTCGTGGTAAAATACAATAAAATATACAAAATTATTCACTAAAATGCCAATCTACAAAATATTTATGAAAAATACAGGAAAATGTTAAGAATATGAATTTCAATACGAATTAAGATGCGCTGAACAAAATGTCTCCTAACAATTTTCAGAAAAGTCTCTTTCATAGACAATGATTTGATAAACCTTTAATAACAGTTTTCTTTCTTTCTTTCCACTCGCAAATTTCCTTAAATGTTACCGGGCGATCAAACAAACATTTCACAAGCTAGCAGCGCCTTGCTTCCTGAAACCCCATTCGTTATCAACAAAACTTTTGCATCAGCATTTCATTGAAAGGCCTAGCTATTTTTTGAAATGTTGCCTGGTCAGTTTAAGCTAATACTACTCTCCAAAAAGATTTTCCAAAATATGTTAATTCCAGTATTTCTCAGTCAAAGAGGAACTATCGCTACCTTTTTGCAGTCCATGTTTTGGACGATTTAACAAAAAGCTGAATTCAGAATTAGCTTGAGAAGAAAACATGTTGAAAAGGAGCAGAGATTAATCTTATTACAAACAATACATTTCCCTAGAGGAGTTTAAATCTACCTCTATGTTAAACCTTCACAAGATATGAACCGGAAGAAGTTGGCAATCATTTCAATCTGAATGAGAAATATAGGATTTAAAATTTTCTTTGAAGCCAGTTTTTCGAAGGTAGTCGAACATAGGGCTCAAATCTTTAAAAAGGTGGGTGTAAAATTGTATTACATTTTTCTTTGAATTAAATGGCTTTAAAGGAACTTAGGGTACTTTGCTGTAAATCTGTCGTGGAAATTTTTCCATATCTTCATTATTTGCAAAATGGCAGCATTTATTATATTTGAGGCTGTGACGTAATCAAATTTCTAAATCCTAAACCAGAAGAACGACAGATTTCTACTTGACACCATATTTATAGACCTTGTTAAACTATGATTTTCTGGAGGATTGTATCATTTTTCCTCTATTGGTTTAGGATTTATGATTATTTTAATTTTTTCAAAATTTCCATGAGTTATTTCAACAAAAACAAAAACTCCGCCATTTTGAAAATAATCAAGGTATCAAAAAATTTCCACGACAGATTTGCAGCAATGTACCCTCAGTTCCTTTTAAGCCAATCAATTCAAAGAAAAATGTAATAGAATTTTACACCCACCTTTTTAAAGATATGAAAGATTTGAGCCCTATGCTAGGTAGTCGTAGCTAAAAGTGACTATGCAGCATCTCGAAAGATAGCCAAGAATTTCAATTAAACGGTGAAACAAAGCATGTGTCAATAAATTTTGATTGCAGGAAACTTTGATCTAGCTCATGAAGTATTTTTGAGTCACCAAGTAGAACCTGCTTGTCCATAAAACAATCATGCAAAAGGACGTCATTTTGAAGAATACTTAAACTAGCTGTTACAGCGGATGCTGTTACGTCGTTTTGTAGGCATATAATTCCTAGCAATGAATGATTGGCCTCAGCATTTGAACTATATTCTACCCCATATTTGAAGAACATGGAGAGAGCCAAGAACGACATACAATGCTTGCTATAAANAGCATGTGTCAATAAATTTTGATTGCAGGAAACTTTGATCTAGCTCATGAAGTATTTTTGAGTCACCAAGTAGAACCTGCTTGTCCATAAAACAATCATGCAAAAGGACGTCATTTTGAAGAATACTTAAACTAGCTGTTACAGCGGATGCTGTTACGTCGTTTTGTAGGCATATAATTCCTAGCAATGAATGATTGGCCTCAGCATTTGAACTATATTCTACCCCATATTTGAAGAACATGGAGAGAGCCAAGAACGACATACAATGCTTGCTATAAATCCTTGGAACAGTTAGGCCACTTTTTGAACTATGCATACCCTTTTCAGTATTTTGATCGACAAAAATTAGCTAAAAAATTACATCCCCCAAAAAAATTTTGTTAAATGTAATACGCAGATTACACTTGCAAGTTAAACCAGCTTAAGCTAAACCAGGATATGAAATATTGCGTTCTCATTGGTCAATCCAACAAATCTAATTCATTCGATTGGTCGAAATTTAACCTGGTTTAGATAAAGCTGGTTTAACTGTATCAGTTTGAATGAGGTATGAGATGGTTATCCTTGCAGTCTTACTCAAGTCACTCTGCAAAACGATTCTCATTTCATCGTCACAGAATAACATTGTTTTGAAGAGGAATGGAGAGGCAAAAACTCGGGGAACGTAGCAAAACTAGGCCGAATTAGCTTTAGGTTCCTAGACTCTTTACATGCATTGTAGTCATCAAAATAAAACATAACTCATTACTGCCCTTTCGTATTGTCTCTTCAATAACTGCTATGCTGTTGGTTGAAATTTTCAGATCCTTTTCTTGTCTTTCAGAATGAGTATCTTTCGTGGCAAGCAGCATCATTAATGGGCCTAACCTGAACCAGGGCCTAACCTTTTTCCTAGACCTTTCAATCCATTCAATCCACCTAAACTAGTAAAGGTATCTTTCTCACTCTTCTTAAATTTTGCAATTTCTTCTACGGTTGATGTGTAGCACTCTGCTGGTATGGCATCTGCAAAGAAAGGAAGCAACAATTATTCTTTTCTTTTTGTTCTATTTTATCAAATGAAATCAATAATAACTAATTTTAGTTGGTTAAGGTAAGAATGAAACCTTAGATCTAGAAGTAAAATATTAACTTTATGTTTGACATACCACAACGACTATTCTCAGGTTTTCAAAGAGAGGGAGAGATAGATTATTCATTCAGCTAGCGGTTCATTGTTTTTCGTCAATCTTTTAATAGTAATTTTGTTACTTCTAGTTTACACCTACATTTTATCAATGCAACTAGAAGAAAACCTTGTCCAGAAAAATAAACATTAAATCGTCAAGCAGAGATGCAAAAACCTCACAAACCTACAAACCTGGTTTGGAGGAAGGTTTAAGCAAAAGATTGAGGAAGACTATGTAAAAACGAAAATTCTAAGCCAAAGTAAAGAGCGTGTCCTCAAAAATTTTCCTGGGGCCCCAGGCCCCCTCTTTTCAATACCCCCAGTTAATTTCCTGGCCACACAGAGTCACCGTTTACGATTCACTGATATTATTGAAAGGTATCATCCAAAAACTGTTTTTGGGTTAATTTTTTAGTGGGGGTGCGAACCATTTCATAAATTTCTCTTCTAAATTTTGGGCGATAGTTTTCAAGCGAGGTAACGGTCCTGATATATCATGGGAAGATCAATCATTACCTTTCTTGATATAAAAGCTCGTTTTTCGTTATTTTGATAAAAAGTTAAAACGAGGAAGGCTGAGACCTTGAATTCCAGGTTTGGAGGACGGCCAAGGACTTTTTGCAACTCTGTCGTCAAGATATAAACATTATCAAGATTCGTCAATTTCGTCATTCTTTTAACAGCAATAGACCTTTTAGCTATTCTACAAAAGAGTCTGGATCGAGCAATATTTTTATACATTTTTATACGAAAGCTTCGATTGAATGGCGTTAGAGCTTCTATTACTGTTGTGCCCATTCGAGAATTCTACAAAACGTATCAAAATATCGTTTGATACGTATTGTAAGTTTTTAGTGGAATGTAAAAAAAAATAAAAAATACTGTTGGATTCAGACTCCCTTGTAGAATAGCTAAAGGTCTATTTTATGCTTTCTACTTCACACCTACATTTCATTAATGCAACTAGAACAAAAACCTTGCCAAAAAATAAACATAAAATTATCAAGATATAAATGGAAAGTACCTTCACATTTGACTTTAACATCAGACCAAATGACAGCCTTTTGCGAGAACACAAATAACCCTACTCTTCCCCCTTTGATTGATCGGTCATACAAACATCCAGTGTCGAAAAATTTGTCTTTTCCTTCATAAACTTGAAGTCTATCAGATAGAAATGAACAACAAATTAAAGTCTAGCATTTTCAGACAAAACCTAACCGCCACAATTCAGAACTGTTAGGAATAGTTTAGGAAACTTGCAAAGTTGGTGATGAATTTGAAGTCTTAGGAAGAACAGCGGAATCTAGCAGCGTTGATGGAAATAATAGTTAAATACACGTTTCTTTAATTAGCATTAAACTTGATCCTAAACTCATAAAAATCACATTTGCATCAAGAAACGATCAATTTTCATTACAACAGGTCATCTTGCTTGCTTTTCAACAAGTAACTCAGAACCTAAAGTGCGTATTTGGTCGCAAATGCCTTGGTGAACGGCTACTTCGAATGGACAGACCACACTTCAGCAGTGCCGTGACTTAAAGAGACGTTAGTAATACACTCACAAACGAAACTTCACAGTTTGAGCTTAGTAGTGGACAAGAGTGCAATGAAGAGGACTTGCGCTACTGTAAAAACATATAAATTTGAGCCTGTGTTTTGAGCCTGTGGCAAATTGTGATATCTATCTTTCAAATTTTACCAATTC
This sequence comes from Aurelia aurita, assembly GCA_004194415.1. Taxonomy (NCBI): domain Eukaryota; kingdom Metazoa; phylum Cnidaria; class Scyphozoa; order Semaeostomeae; family Ulmaridae; genus Aurelia; species Aurelia aurita. Next base: position 214,480 of record REGM01000069.1, read on the forward strand.
CAGAAAAAAGTTTTTTAAATATTACCCTCAAGGTTCTTTAAAATGGTGATTTTATATAAAGGTTTTACTGTACATTAAACTGCACAAAAGAGAAATGAATTACCTGATAAGTCCGACACGTGGTCTGTGTGACAAATGGAATCTGTAAGCTGTTCTGTCCTTCCATCCACGACGAAGTGGATCTTGCCATAATAATCGACTCTGTTGTTAATAAATCAAGATGATACTTTTAACAGATAACAACGTTTCATTTTTGTTATAAAATCCACGAGGATTAACAGGGAATAAGTAACTGCTTTGTCATATAGGATAACGAAGAATCAATCGATAGCTGAGGGACTTTAGGGTTACGCGAGGGTTACGCGAGGGTTGCGCTCAGTGAGCTATAGATTATAGCTATAGGCTTAGCATGTCTATAGTTCCCTGGTTACGCTTCGCTGCTTTCGTAACAGCAGAGGGTGTCGTACTAGATAGAAATTTTCTAGTAAATCGAGGATTTGCGGATTTAGGTCGTCTAGATTTTGGCTTGTTTATCGATCTAAGGACACTCCTGATCGGGTTCGGGTGCCTGTTTCTAAGAAGCAAGATAAGTCTACTGCCAGACTCTATTGACCGTAAAGCAAAATGGCCTAATTCGATTGAAAAGCGTAGTTAAGTTCTATCTCTGTGAATATATGGCAGTAAGACTGAAGAATAAAATAAGGTTATAACGATATCTTAAATGATATATAATAAAATGAAGCTCAATATATATAACTTCCATACCTGGTCTTTTGTGTCTCCAGCATGCCATAAAGCATTTCTCAAAGCAACTCCGATGCCGGATTTTGATTTAACGGCCTGAAGACGAAAAGACATAACTGTAGAGCAACTGTTATAAAATGACTACCTATCGGAGACGTAAATAAACTTGAAAAAGGCCCAGTTGTGCTCGCACATAATATGGCACCGATGCAATAGGAATGCGTAGAAATAAATTAGCACATTGCGGATGAAATACGCAGTAAAAACTGTTGTTCGTAGATATTATAAATGACATCTCGTCACATAAACTTCATGACTTGGTTTGTAGTATTGTAGAGCCAAAGAGAGGTGAACAGGCCCACAGCCAGCAAGAAATTTAGCACAGAGTTGATAGAATTTTAGAGGAGGATGAAAAAATTGAATCGCATTAGCTCGAGAGCTGAATTGAAAATTCATGCCTTAACTCTTACCTTGATTTGCATGCCAGTTGTTCCTTCGGCAACTGTTGGATTCCTATGCCAATACGTTTGATTCTTTTGTTTCCATTGTACGGTGTAGAAAGTCGACGAATCTTGATAGCCAAAAATGAATCCAATATAATCATCATCAGCATGAGTGTTTACGAAGATTGTTCCACTGAATTCAATAGCACTGAGAGAAATTGGAGCTGAAAGGAAAGAAAATCGTTATATTTCTTTTATAAGCACAACCAAATGATGAATTTTGCAAAGATTGTTGCGCTAAATTCAACAGTACTCAGTGTGATTAGAGCTACAAGGAGAAGATAATTGTTGTACATTTCATATGAACACACCCCAAAGATAAATCTCTTTTTAAAAGTTTGCGTCTGTTTATATTCGCTGTTGCATTAAGTCTCCTTGGCATCTTTCATCACATCCCAGAACAAACGAAAAGTTCATGTAATATGCAGGAGCTTTAGCAATCTCTAAAGAGCTAAGATTCAGTGGCGAATTCTTTCAATAAATAAGAGGGCTACAAGAAATGTTTGAAAGATCTCCAAAGAGCATCGTTGGAGTATAACTTCCCTTAAAAAAAAAAGAGAGAAAGATATTTTGTTCTTACCAACAGCAATTCCAGGATCAGAGTTGAGTAATTGTTCAATTTCTTTACCCTGGAATAGAATAAGAAGAATGTTGTCTGAGAGTTTCAAAAAAGGACAGACACGAACTTAATAAAATAACCAATACTTACAGTAAAAGCTCTATTAAGCCCCCTCAAAATAAGCCCCATCTCTTTCAAGCCCCCTTCTAGAGCATCCGAAATTAAATAAGCCCCCCCGGGCTGAATAGAGTTTTCACGGAAATNTTTGAAGTCAAAGATATAACTTCCCTTAAAGAAAAAGAGAGAAAGATATTTTGTTCTTACCAACAGCAATTCCAGGATCAGAGTTGAGTAATTGTTCAATTTCTTTACCCTGGAATAGAATAAGAAGAATGTTGTCTGAGAGTTTCAAAAAAGGACAGACACGAATTTAATAAAATAACCAATATTACAATAAAAGCTCTATTAAGCCCCCTCTCTAATAAGTTCCTCCTTTCAGAGCAAATATTCAAAATAAGCCCCATCTCTTTCAAGCCCCCTTCTGGAGCACACGAAATTAAATAAGCCCCCCCCCCGGGCTGAATAAAGTTTTCACGGGAATTGACATTATACAATTTTTTCCATTTCTAAGTGAAAGACGAGAATCATCTATTTGAAATTATACCCGAGCTATCTTATGTCAAAGATCGAAGCTGACCCCGGCTATTTGCCAGTAGCTACTGCACTTTGTTTTCAGGATCCATTCAAGTCTTAAACGTATGAACCAATACCAAAATAATATTATGAAATGACATAGTTTCAGAGAGGAGAAACCTAGGAAGCAGATTTGTGAACAGCACTGAAGTCGCTAATAAGGTTTACCTTATTTCTGATAGTCCATTTAGGATCCTTCTGTGATGAACCAATTGGATCCAAAGGAATCAAGATTAATGATCTGAAATCGAGGACTGTTATATTTCTGTTAGCTGGGCAATCATCCAAATAATCCTTGATCATGTCGCCATCAAAATCATCTTCGCAAAGATCACCTCTTCCGTCACCTATGAATTAAAACAGGAATAACATTATCTAATGTCAAAGGGGCCTTAGCAGCCAGCATACCTTGCACGTGCCATCTCTTTGTTGGCGGCCATTGTCGTGGACCATGAAAATGGCGACAACAAAGAGACCACAAACGGATGTATTTACAAAGCATGCCAGTTGCAAAGGCCCCTTTAAAGTTTAGATTGCTGGAAGCAACTTTAACCATACCTTTCGCACGGATTTACCAAGATTAGATAAAAATGCCAGATCCATACGTTTCACAAAATCGATCGCATAACCACGGGCTTTAGGAAACTCTGAATTAAAGATTAGATTTTCCGATGATACATCGAGTGTTTCTTCATTTTCATTTCAATCTTGATACATCGAGGGCGCAGCGCGCGGCAGAGTGACATGACCTAGAGCCATTATGCCACTCAAACGGAAACTCCAGAGAAAGAAAACTATGGGTAAGAAGAGCTTTCAGATCTGCGGTTTCCGAATCTCTTCAAGCTCGAAACAAGTTCATCTTCGAGAACAATGGTGTGGCATAGGTGTGACGTCACACCTATGCCACAATTTTCTGAGCTGTTGTTATGAAAGACGGGGGTTGTAAATAGGCGACCTCCTTTTGGATACGTAAAAAGAGGCTTATGAGAGCGGGATTTTCAAAGTTTTCTTGGCGGCAAAATTATAAATTTCGACGAAGGATGTTTTCACGATGGAGCAGCAGCTGAGCAGCTACTTACAGCTTACGTACAAGTAAGTCGATTGCAATAATTAAATAAACCTACCCATCTAAAGTATGAGAATGATTCTCTGCAACTTTTAATAAATTGAATGTATAATTAAAAAGATTTGAAATTGTATTTCTTACAAACAAGTTTAATTTTAGGCCCACGAAAACGATGTTTTGCCCAGCCAGCAGCAAAGCAAGGAAAACGAGCACCCTTCCCTATACTCTCACTGGGCATCCTCTCCAAGTTTGTCATAAACAAATATCAGTAACGAATAAACGAGATTGGACGACAGTGAAAAATATAACGTCCCCGGAACCATAAGCGTACGGGCAGATAAAATCTGGGGGGG
>REGM01000069.1:219611-302330 GCA_004194415.1 Aurelia aurita
TAGGGTGTGTTTGATCAACCTTCATGGAAGCAGGCACAAGGTGGGAGTAAAATGGATGAACCATCTTTTGACAATGGGAATTCTAAAAACAATTTTGAGAATAGGAGAAACTTAAATAGAGGCATTTTTCAGATAATTTTATGATAGTCGGTTCCCTTAGAACTATTAAGTGATTATCAGTGTTGGTAATGAATAGCTTTTTAAGGGAAAGCAATTTACTATATAAATATAGTTCTTTTGCAACTTAACATCCATGAATTTTCAAGAGTTCTTAATTAAGAATTAATAACAACTATATATCAGCAACTCTTAAGGACTTTTAGAAACAGAATATATTTCATACCAATATTGAACACCGAATGAACAGTACACATTTCATACTTTCAAGCTTAGCTTCATTAAAATTGGAAGAATTCTGCAAATTTCCTACAAATTCTAATGAAAGAAAATGTTTGTGAACTTATTAAAAAACTGTACTGTATTATGAAATGTCTGGTACAATCTGATTGATGTCCATATTGCTGGAGAAGTATTGCATTGTTTTGAATACTGAGGTGAAGGTAATCTGCACTATCAGATTTAGATTGTTGTTAGAAATTCATTGCATTTCCGATTTGCAGCAAAATAAAGCAATTCTGTCAAAGTATCAATGTTTAATTTAATCCATCCTTCGTCATATGGTTATTTCAGTTTTTATAGATCAACAAATCAGCTCACTATCATTTCCGAATATACTTCTATCCTTGACTCATCTGGTATAGTTTCCTTGAGAAACAAGAAGAGGTACTCATCATCATGCTTTGTTTGTTCACATAAAATTGAGTGTACCATCATACTTTCAAAACTGGTCTAACCCAACTGATGGCAAGTTCTTACCCAAATTACTAATTAACATTTTCTAGATAACCAAGAATGCAGATTTTAACAAATTTCTGTCCTTCCATCCTCCACTCTGGCATTGATAAACCAATTAGAGATAAACAAACCAGGAAAAGATGCAACCCAACCATCATGCTGCTTGTCTCATCTTTAGTGTTCAACTTTGGCAATGTTTGCCACTTAAATATGACGATGCTGGTTATCTGATGCAGGTTAATGCATGATTGACTGTTCAGTTCTACTAACGTGAATGGTACTGCAACTATATATAGGTTCCGTTTTGCAAAAAACATAACCTGGTAGGCCTTACTACTTAATACTTAGGCCTCTCTGGCGGGATCGTCTCTCTCTGCAGGAGGGATCGTTTCTTCTCTCTGAGAGCTCTGTAATGACAGTCATGGTTGGTTTTCCTTGGCTGACAACTCTAGTACATCTGTAGCGGTTCTTCGATCATCAAAGATTGCAAACATAACCACTTTTTTCGTGTTCGCAAGTTTTCTGTGATCGACGAGCACACGCTAGGCCGCTTAGGCCTCATCGACTTTTCCCTCTTTCGTTTCGCGTCGTTTTTTTCGATAATTCTCCTCTCAGTTCGTTACGACGATGTTTGTGAAGAACCTGAACTTACCCACTGTAGGGGGTAAAAGCAAAGCTACTCGCTGCTGCTTGTTTGCCTTTTCGTTTGTTCCTTCCTTGCAATTCTTTGTCCTCTCATCAACATGAACCAATGGAGGTTATCTTGTTTGTTGAGTATGAATGTGCTGAGCCCCCGTATATTTGCAGAAATCACCCTCACATTTGACTGGCATCCCATAGTTCAAAGCTTTAGAATGTTTCGAGCATGTAGAGATCAGGGAGCCCAGGCGAAACAAAGGAGTCTATTGTCCCCAGACTTCTTTCTTCTTACCCATTCTTTCTCTCCTTCTCCCGTTCGTTTGCCACACTTGAGTGGCATAATGGTTCTAGGTCACGTCACTCTGCCGCGCGCTTCGCGCTCGATGTATCATGAATGAAATGAAAAAGATAAACTCGATGTATCATTGGAAAATCTAATTTTTAATTCAGCGTTTCCTAGCCTGCGTGCAGCCTCAAGGCTAGCGTTTCCTAAAGCCCGTGGCATAACAGAGGACTTTGTTCTCAGGCTTATGTTGAGGCATAGAAAAAGATAGAAAAAACATTCGTCGTGAGAACGAAACTAAAATTTTTCAAGAATATTGACTTTCGGTTAAAGCTCTACTTTCTTATTGCCTTAGTTCCCTCCCCGAAAAGTTATCTTTGAGAACACGGCTTTCCGTGGCCTATTTTTTTGTAAGGCAATACCATATCTTCTAACGTAGCTACATACCTGCATCATTCTATACTAAGAATCAAAATAATTCATGTAACTCACCATTTGAGTCTAATTGTCCAGGATTGAAAATCAAAGGACAATTGTCGTATGCGTCGTCAATACCATCATTGTCACTGTCCTTATCACAAGCGTCACCTGAAAAATGACAAAAATTGGTTTATCGCAAATCTCACCTGACATCAACAGACTTTAGACTGCCCTTGTGTTTTTATATTTTCCTAGACGATACCACGTGCTAAAATATGTTCAAGTCATTGCTGTAAGGCAGGATTATTAGGAAAATTTGATTGTGATTTAGGCAATTTTTGGACGTTTCTTGCAGGTGCTTTCTCGAGAAAATCCCTCGTAATTTCAGAACAACGTGGCCAGTCAGGTAAATTTCAAGATTTATCTGAACATGTTCACTATTAAATAATTCATTTGCTAATAACATTGCCATGAAATCCAGTGGCCTTTCAAACGGCAATTGTTTCTTTTCTCATCCATTACTACTCATAAACAATCAAAGAAAAACGGGCCACAATTGTTCGGGCGAAAAACAAGAAAAAGACAAAATGTTGAACCATACCTGCGGCATCGCCATCGGTATCAAGCTGATCAGCATTATCAATATATTTACAGTTATCTTCAATGTCTGGAACACCATCTCTATCGCTATAAAATAAAGAAAGGGACAAGGTCATATAGACAATATATTAAAATATGTAATATTTGGAGGTCGCCAAATAGATTTGTGGAGACGACTGCAGTCTAGCGGACCAGCTTCATGTCATATCTTTCAGGAAAATATTTGACCATATACCCTAACTAAATCCTACTTTATTTTAACTTATAATAACTAACCCTAACTTACCCTAAAACCCCTCTTCCAAAACCTAACCATGACCCATGACACATAACATGCAGATATTCAAAGCTGGTCCGCTAAGTCCACTAAAGTGCAGACTAGACAATGAATGGAATTTAGGACAAACGTCTGATGTCTGAGGAGTTAAAAGTCTACATATCAATATTTAAGAATAGAGCATGGAAAAAGATTAGAAGATTTTCTTTCCATTTATACAGAAGTATTTCGAATAGCGAAGAGCCAGCGTGACAGTAGGCATACCTTATTTTTACAAAGGGATAAACTTATAACATGAAGTTAAAATGTGACTTAACACGTACGTATCAACACTGCTTTCACAAGCATCACCACGACCATCGGAATCTTCGTCTTTCTGTACAAAAAGAAATCAAAACAAGTTCACGTCAGATGTATTACAAAGTAGCACTGTACTTAGCCTTTATTATTTTACCGCTATTGTTTAATTTCAAGTAACAAGTTTTCAAGTAAACACCTTTTTCTATTGTAAATTCTCTTTGTCATTATTGCCTCGTAATGATTTCCTTTAACCGTTAGGGTTCCTCCACAGCGCCCTTGGCAACTCTTATTCCAGTTTATATTGTATCAAATATCGTAATTGTATCATTTGTATTTTACCGTATATGCTTTAACTTGTAATTGTTGCTGAATATCAATGAATTTGAATTTGTGCTAACGCTTTAAAATCACTGTAATTCAGCTTAACTTGTAAACTAAGGATGATTGTTGAGCAATCGAAACAAATATTGAAAAATAAAAATTTTTGTACTTGTTATCAAATTTCTATCCAGTCTATCGTTTTTAAGATCATACCCACTACTGCAAAATTTCTGTTAGGCCTAATCTTTCTGAAAGATGAAATAGCAAGCCTTTAAATTTCAAAAAAGTATCTCCGCATGTCATAATGAATACACGATACATTTGCTCTTTGATTGGGAAGTTTTCAAATTTGAATCTTTTTTCAATTTTGATGTTTTAACAATAATGATGCTAAATTATGGCGGAAGGCTTTTAAATAATATCTTTTAAAAGAAACCCGGTATTTTGCTAATCGAAAGCTGTTGATTGGATAATCAATATCCCTAAATTTAATTTGACTTTTGATTTGAACATCTCACTCAAACAGAAAAATTCAACATTAATTCGATTTTCGATTCTTGGTGATTTTTCATCCAGTAGTCTCTCAGAACAATTTCCATTTCCCGTATCAATCAGGATAATGAAAATTGATAAAAGCTGCCTAGATTAGCACCAGAAAATGTACCTGGTCATCATTTGGTGTTGTGAGACAATTGTCACAAGCATCTCCATAACCATCTTTGTCTGTGTCTTTCTGATCAACATTAGGTACCAATGGACAGTTATCGAGAATGTTCTCAATACCTTACGAAAAAAAGAGGATAGCTATTAAGATAAGTAGGGCAAATTGTATATTCCTACGTATAACTTTGGCTACTAGTGAACATTGAAAGACCAATAGAGTCTATTTCTGTATGCGTTCTTTCTGTATTTCTACATGCAAAGTTATAACGCCATAACTGCAGATGCACACAAGAACCAAACATTCATATGAAGCAGTCAAGTCTGTAACTAGGTCTTTTAAACTGAGGGGTCACCATCCTTAAAAAGTGGAAAGTGAGCTGAAATGAAGACAAAATTATTCTTCTCGCAACTACAGATTTTTTCACAGTTTAGATCCTTTGGTTCATATTTCAGCAAATTTTCATTTTCTCTCTTTTATGTATCTGGCCATTTTTTTTCTTGAAAGTGCTTTTCAATGATATTGTTTCTTTGGAATCACAGTCAATCACTCCACTTAATCAAGTAACCAATACAATAAATAAATAAATAAATAAATCAATCAATCAATGCAATCAATCAATCAATCGATCAATCAATCAATCAATCAATCACAAATCTGATAGCAAGCAAAGCCAATCTTACCATCATTATCAGCATCAGGATCACAGAGATCTCCAAGCCCATCTAAATCTGCATCAAGTTGATGTTTATTATAAATAGATGGACAATTATCACAAGCATCACCATATGAATCACCATCAAGATCCAATTGTCTTGCATTTCGCGTTAATGGACAGTTGTCCTGCGGAAATGAAATGGGCACGTGAGTTATTGCTACTTGAGGCGTCGGATTATTGAGCAGCGTACTTCGAGACAACCACGATTCCAGGGCTATCAGTGTCTTCGGCCTCCCTTCAGCGCGAATGATACCCCTGGTTCCTACCTAACAACTGGCCGCCCATTGTTACCCTGGGTTCGAGGTTGACTTCGAGACTGATTAACAAGATCAAGCTTAGAAAGGGATCAAGCGCCTTATAAGTTATGAGAGGAACGAAAGAGCTATAATTACAAACCGTAAAATCTCACAGAGTCCTTGACATTCGGTACAAAAGAAATCAAGAGAAGAAAATAGGAAATAGATTTAGGAGGGAAGAATTCAATTCACTCTTGTTCGCTACTCTGGTTCCATTATCCAACGTGATCTTAAAGTTCTATACCACAAATGCCAAAGGCTTGGCAGAGAGTTTGCTATAAATTCAGCTTGTTGTTTACGTTAGATTCGCGTAAACCTGTTTTGGGAAAATTAAGTATTTTTGACAGCCCATAATTAATCTGAACGCGCAATAAAGTCATAAATTTAATACAATTTTATTCTTAATACAGGACGTGAGTAGAAGGGAAGGCGAGGGGATGATATAATGTGACTTACAGAAGCATCATAAATTCCATCTCCGTCAGCATCAACATCACACAAGTCACCGGTTCCATCGCCATCATAATCTTTTTGGTCACCATTTGGAACATATGGACAGTTGTCCTGCAAGGTAAATCAATATATTATAATTTTAACATGTTGAAATTGAATAGTGAAATTAGAAAAGTTTTTCCAAATAAGAAAAAAAGTCCAGATTTTTCTCTTGTTACTATTTAGAACAAAAGACAGTTGTCCTGCAAGGGTTGTGTCATATAGGTATCAACATTTTAATCCATTATTATAAAAAAATTTCAAGTATGCAGCTGGGAGCGCTAATGAGCAAAAATTGTAATCAACAGAGAACGTAGTTTCGCTGTAAAATCTTTGAAAAAGGCACATTTCTTATTTGTAGGAAGAATGATGGTAATCTTAGAAACATTAATCTTTCACGGATGATGTTAATATCAAAATTTAAATCAATTTAAATTGGAATCCTGATCATGTATTCACACTGGGAGCCATAAAACGAAGAACAGGATTGCTGTGAATTCAGCTTAATGTAGATCAGATTGACAAACAAAATATAAATTAAGATTCAGACTTACAGCTTGACATGAAATGCCACCACAAGGCAAAGGACGATCTGGAACACCATCTGAATCGGAATCATCACCACAATGGAATCCATTTCCTGCATATCCTGGCTTACACTGAAAGGCGAAGCGTAACGTAAGAATATACCAAACTATACCAAAATCTGTCACAAAATTTCAAAATTGTATTCGAGCAGATGGCATCTATATTTTTCGACCTAAACGGTTCTCCCTAAACAGAAACCAACAGAAACTTTGGTATAGCCTTTAGTATCTTTGTATTTTGGTAATTGTAAAGGTCATTGGGTTGACATGTACAACATGCTCTCAATGGTATCGTTTTTCGTAAATAAGTTTGTTAAATTTTAAAGTTTTAGACATATAAAAAAACCTAAGAAGGCAAGCATAAATATATGACAAGGTAGAATACAGAATTCGGAATTGATAAAGCTAACAAGCATTGGGGACACTTTGTCAAAAGACTGAAGATAGATTTACCCTCTAAATATCAATATTCATCAAACACAATGGCAAAAGAAGTGGCCTATCCGTATCTTAATATTTTGATGATTTAGTTTTATTAAACAGTATTGTATCTTTAAATATACTTTAACATATGTTGATGCTCTGTTTTGTTTCTGAGCGTCTCAGGTAAGGTAAGCATCTCATTTTCCTGGCTAGAAATTTTATGACAGAAATTTGACTTTGATTCGATTCGACATGACTATGTATAAATCCAACGGCAACACAAAAGCCTTCGGCACCTTGCGTAACGTGAATGTTCACTTGAATCAACTTGAATCATCACTCATTAACTGAACAACAAAACTTTCATAAAATATCAAATTACTAAAGTACAAACCTTGCAGTCATAATTCTTGTCTTTACTTCTTGAAATACATTCAGCATTTGGTCCACAAAGAATTTCACCCTTTTGTTTCTTTTCTTCACAAACACCAATGAATTTGCATTTGCCAACTTCAGGTCCTCTGTATCCGAAAGGACACGTACATTTGTATGAACCCTATGTAAAAGAAAGTGTACAGTATGATTATGGCGCAACAAAATCACTTGACTGGTTGTCTTAAAATGCAAATTAATCAAAAAGGAAAACAGAGTTAGCTTAAAGACAAAAATAATATTTCATGTGTGTCGAGCACTCCAGGCCTCATCAGGCAAAGGCATATTCCGTTGGGCCGCCGAGGATACAGTAAAAACCCACATATAAGAACCAAAACTTTTAAAAACATTCAGGCTAAAATTTTGCAATTACGATTTTGTAACTGGAAAGGAAAGGAAGATGTCACACAAAGTGCCAGATACACAATTCACGTTATTATATTGTTTCTGCATAGTTCAGGTCCTCTTAACTGCACTATTCTTAAAAGCTAACAGCCTAAACCGAAGAAACTTTGCTAGTCTAAGCTCAACAAATGGTGGTTCTTTATATGCGGGTTTTTACAGCATCCAAGCGTGCCCTATAACCTTTTTTATTAGCAAGGAAACCCTGCTTTGACTAAATCTCACCAAATAACTGTTTTACTTAGGTATAATCTCTCAAATAATCAAGAAAGGATATTAGGCAACAACAGCGAATTCTTCCCTGTGTCCCTGTACCCATGAAGGTTGCTATAAGCGGGGATGGCTCAACGGTAGCGCGCTTGACTACCAACCTGAGGGTTGGTGGTTCGAGTCCCTGCCCTGCCGAACCTGTTACGTAGAGTGAGGAGAGTCGCCAACTCTCTGTAATTCCAGGCTAAAGGAATCGCGAGGTGTGGTCACATCGAGAGGAAGGACCAGGACATTGCTCGATAAGCTTAGCTTCTCAGTGTCCTAAACTACCTTCGGATGCTAGGTAGCAATATNGGGTGTTCCCTCCTCGATTAGCTTGCCTATTGAGGGAACCCCTCCTTTAAGAAATTCCCCTGATCTCACTTAGCTCTTCATACTTACCTATTTAGTCTTCTTACATTTATCTTTAAGTATCACTCTGTATTTTTGTAATGTTATATGTTGTATTTAATTTCAAATTTATTTTTCTTAATTAGATAGGTGGGTATGTAGAGTTAGTGTATTAGATGAATTTTGAAAAATGAATGAACTGAACTGAACTGATGAACGACATTCGATATTCATTATTTTCATTCGAAATTCAATTTATGACAAGAAATGTCTCTCTTTCGACACCTTTTGTTAAACAACTAAGGTATATTTGATGGTTTGAAATAATGAAAAAATCTTGTCCCTTGGGAGAAAACATGCAACACTATTAGTATAATTGCTATTTCCGTCAGAGAAAACTTCTTCAAGTTTGATAAGGAACAATTTAATTGGCAGATTTCTGATTCTCTCCTCCACAGAACATGATTTCTTCCCAATTTCGTATAGAGTCTTCAGTACAAGATTGAATTTAATATTTTGTTGTGGTGTTCCCATAAGATATTTACGATACTCTTTCGAATACATAAGCTACGTTGCTATGATTAAGAATGAATACATACCAAAGTATTGATGCATTTGGTTCCTTTGGGACATGTGGATTTTCCAGTTTCACATTCGTTCAAATCGACGCAGTCACCTTTCTTGTTGTTGACAAAACCATTTGCACATTCACATTTGAAACCCCCCTGAAAGAAAATATATTCGAAAATAACTTTCCCTTCAAAACTAACGATACCATGATGGTATATACAGCACCATCAAAACGATGAAAAATTGTTTGGTCATTAATGACAAATGCTTCAGCTATATTTTGACCGAGCCACAAAAATTGCTCCAAAATTAAAATAAGCATTATTATACCGCATTCACATTGACACAGTTAAACCAGCTTTAATTAAACCAGGTTATATTTCAACCAATTAAATTCATTCGATTTTTTGATTGACCGATTAGAAGGCCCCATTCGATAACCTGGTTTAGTTCAAGCTAGTTTAACTTGCAAGTGTAAGCATTATTCTTGGACATGGTTTTGAAGAGTTTTCTAATTGTCACAAGCAAAAAATGTTTATCAAGCATTTGTTTTCGGCGTGGGCAAAAGGTATAACATTTTACATGACAAGCACACATCAAATGCATGCCAAAAAATATTTGCTCGTAGGGCCACGGGCTAAAGATACAAAAGTTCTTTGCTGTATCAGCTTGATGTTTCCTATCATTGATCTAATAGCGAATCGAGATTTGAAACCCGTGCTTTCTTCAGCACGTTAAGATTAGTACCATTACAGCAGCTTGCTTTACGAAGCAACTACTAGGTGTCCCAAAAAGTACTCCCGTTTCAAAAATCACCAAAACTCGATTATCACACCTAACATAAAATTTTCTTTTTGATCTCTTTTGTCAATGATCCAAAAATATTTAAAGATGATAAAATCTTTTTTTTCAAAGCTTAAAGGGTAAAAAATCACATGTTGAAAACCCTTATTTTCAGCTAACTTTTCAAGCAACATAGTAAATCTTGCCTAAGAGCCAAAATTTCGCAATTTCTCTTTATCTTCTCAAAAAACAGTGTACGCAAACAGGAGTACTTTTTTGGGACACCCGGTATGTATTATTGGTAATGAAAATATTGTTCTATAAATTCAGAAGAACAGCAAACTTACCGGAGTATTAACACAACGGCCTCCAAATGGGCAATCATATGTCTGTGCATCGCATTCATTTATGTCTGTGCAGTTTCCTAATCCTGGACCTTCAAAGCCATCAGGGCAGGAACATGTGTAGTTTGCCTGCAAATAAACAAATACCTCACATTACCAAGAACTGATTGGTCGAGATATAAATAGCACAAATTACTTTCATTCGCTAGCTATCGACTTGAATAAACTATATTTTAAACATGATTTTAAATATGTTTATCTGGAAGGCTATGTATACTGAGGAGCATTCTCTTCTTGAATCTTCTCAAAAACTCTGTTTTAATTACTGGGATTTAACGACCGAAAAATAGACTTCTCCTTTTCACCAAAGATCCCTGTAGTCACGCTTGTTATATGAAAACAATGGTCAAGAAAACAAAACTATCAGACCACAAATGATAACTTACGATAGTATTGATACACTTGGATCCAGGTGGGCAGTTGTGCTTCCCAGCTGCACATTCATCAATATCCAAACAGTGTCCAGTTTTATTCTTTATGAATCCTTTTAGGCAAGTACAGTTGTAGCTTCCCTGAAAAAAACATAACCACTTCAATCATCGACAAATATGACGAAATGATCCACAGTCTATTAGATGGCTAGCCTGTGACTAATTATCAAGCTTTGGAAGATGCCAAGAAAAAACAATGTCTCTTGACTACTTTTAAACAATCTCAACAACCAGAAATTAGCCCAGAACTTGTCAACTTTATCTTATCTTCATCTTCATCTCAAGGAGTAAAGATCTGATCTTGAACAAAATTCAATCTCGATTGCAACAAAGCGAAATAAACAACAAAGAAAAGGCATCCTTGGTTTCAAACCCGATCAAACGAATTGAAAACGAGCAGCAAATATACTTATAACTGAACTGACAGAGAATGTTGTTGGATGACATATATTAACAAAGCATTGCCGGTGGAGATAGCTACTGATTTCCTCGTCCTGTTGATCTAATCTCTAAAGCTTGCTTCCCATTAACTCTAGTGGAAACGGCCTCTTCTAAATTAACGCGAGGTCTTCGACGCCAGTTAGCGCAAATAAAATCTCAAAGTTGGGAACAAACTTTTTTATTTCAACTTCCGAATTAACGCCGAGGTTAACGCAATTTTATTTGAGCTAACTGGCGTTAAAGTTATTGTGTCAATTTAGAAGAAGGCTTTCCCATAAGGGTTAAAAATAAATGCGATTTAGCGTACCTAGTTTAGCGCGAGTTAGTGCCAATTAACGCCCAGTGGGAACCTAGCTTAACACATTTTGCATCAACTAGAAAGGCAAATATCTGAACAGAGGACAATTGTCCTCGTTCTGTTTATATAACCTTTAACGAATTTGCATCAACCAGAACAGCAAATATCTGAACCCTGCAAATGTACTTACCACTGTATTGACACAGAAGGTTGTTGGATGGCATATATCAGTTGTTTCTACACATTCGTCAATATCAACGCAGCCTTTGACGGAATCTTCCTTAAATCCAACATTACAGATACATTTGAAGCCACCCTACAAAATTCAAAACAACAGTCTCGTCATGTTTGTCCACAAAGAGCCTCATTGGAATATAAAATTGTTATAATCATAAACTCCTGTGAGCTGTTAATGATTAAAAATCACTTTCGGCAAGATTTATTATTATTAAAAAAGATGGAATACCGTCTCTCCTAAACACTTGCCTCTGAAATAATACGCACACACAAGGATTCGCTTTTATAATATACATCTTTGTTTACGCAAACTGCATTTTTAGGACATTTGGCGGTACCATTTCCACACTCATCGACATCAACACAACCCAAAACAGGGTCAGTAAAATGAATCCTTCACGACATCCACGCTTGAATCCTCCCTAGCAATGATCAATTACGCAGAAAATACGTTAGATATGGTAAAAATCTCACAAATAGGCTCCATTCACATAAATTCAGGTTTAATATTTTTGGAAACACATTTAGTAAGGAAATTAACTTTTGGAAAAGACAATTCCCAATCAATTCCAGATTAACAACTTCAAAAATTCGTAAACTATTTTGAATAATTTTCATCTTGATATTCATACAAACAAAACTGCATCTAGCACCTACAGATAAGCCGCAGTCATATTTGTTGGTTTAACAATTCAAAACGCATTTTAAGGAAAGCAGCCCTTTACAAGACAATTCCATGTCTGAATTAAATGCAACTAACAAACCGCTATGCACAAATTCCTTAAATATTTGATTAATTCTTACCTCGTCATTTACGCAAACTGCATTTTTAGGACATTTTGCGGCACCATTTCCACACTCATCCACATCAACACAACCTTCAACAGGGTCAGAAATGAATCCTTCGCGACATCCACATTTGAATCCTCCCTGGAAATAATCAAAGCAACTGTTGTAGAAAATACGAGGTAGGAAATACGTTAGGTATGGTAAATAACTCACAAATAGGCTGCATCCTAACATAAGTTGTAGCAATCAATGCAGGATAAATATTTTTGGAAACATATTTTAAGGAACGAAGCCTTAAAGAAGAAAGCTCCACCTACAGATAAGCCCTAATTCTGTCGCTTAATACAATTCAAAACACAATCTAAGGCAAGCAGCCTTTTACAAGAAAATTCACTCACTGAACTAAATGCAATTAACAAACAACTACAGGATGCACCATAAAGAAAATACCATTTTCGACAGACAACGACAAATCGTACACTGGGTCAATTTTGAAGACAGATAACTTGATCTTGGCAAAAGCCTAAGTTGTGCTTCTTTTAGGATTTTTTGCTGGAGTGTTTCCCAAGATGCAAACAATTTCTTGAAATTCTTCATCTGGAATTAGGCAATATGGATCGAAAAATCATCAATTAAATTTTCTAAGGACTTAACTAAATACGAAAATAAGATAACTCTTCAAAGGGCCTGAGCAATATTTTTATCAATACAAAACCCTTTATTTTTTACGATCTTAATGAAGCCTTTGTATTGATAAAAGTATGCCTTTTATCAGTTTAACAGTATCCCTCTGTTTTTTCAAGTTAAGCCTTGGTCCGAGGGGCAAATCACTCCTGAAAATGGTGTACGAGATTAATAATCACTAGTGATTATTTTGTGATTAATATAATTTGGGTTTGATTAATTTGATTTTTAGTGATTAAAGTTATTAATTTGTGATTAATATATGATTATTTTAAAATTAATCACAAATTTTATAATGCTCTCAAATAAGTTCCTATGCTATAAAAATCGTATAAATAGGGCAAGATACATAAATCAAATGATACAATAAATGGTAAACTATTTCAATAATCAAATGACAAACTATCACGCCAATTTGGCAGAAATTTTGCCATACGCTACATGAAATAGAAAACGCAAAATTTGGGACGTCCATAGCCATTGCTTCGTCAATGGGGGCAATGTGATTATCAGCAGCAAGTTAACCACATGTAACTTCAAATTCAATTGAATCAAGGGCGTCGCCACGGGGTGGACTGGGGTGCATGTCCACCCCAGTTTTTCTGAGGGTAGTATTTATTCATAAGCAAAACGATGTGAAAAAGGCTGGGTATACCTTTCAGGACATAATTCCTTACTTATTCCATCCCACTTTTTAAAGGCTGGTGACGCCCCTGAACTGAATTAAAAGAAATAAATCGTTTTCCTCGAGATTTTCTTCGTCACTTTGAGGAGCCGCAGAGAACGAGTTTGCAAAAAGCNTGGAAATATATTTTAAGGAACGAAGCCTTAAAGAAGAAAGCTCCACCTACAGATAAGCCTTAATTCTGTCGCTTAATACAATTCAAAACACAATCTAAGGCAAGCAGCCTTTTACAAGAAAATTCACTCACTGAACTAAATGCAATTAACAAACAACTACAGGATGCACCATAAAGAAAATACCATTTTCGACAGACAACGACAAATCGTACACTGGGTCAATTTTGAAGACAGATAACTTGATCTTGGCAAAAGCCTAAGTTGTGCTTCTTTTAGGATTTTTTGCTGGAGTGTTTCCCAAGATGCAAACAATTTCTTGAAATTCTTCATCTGGAATTAGGCAATATGGATCGAAAAATCATCAATTAAATTTTCTAAGGACTTAACTAAATACGAAAATAAGATAACTCTTCAAAGGGCCTGAGCAATATTTTTATCAATACAAAACCCTTTATTTTTTACGATTTTAATGAAGCCTTTGTATTGATAAAAGTATGCCTTTTATCAGTTTAACAGTACCCCTCTCCTCTGTTTTTTCAAGTTAAGCCTTGGTCGCTGATTTTTTATAGATTTAGGCCGTTGGGAACTTTTATTTTGCACAAGGTACATATAACTTCGTAGAAAATTTGAATAATCCTTACCTCAACATTGATGCAAACTGAATTCTTTGGACACTTGCTTCACCAGTGATACATTCATCAAAGTCAATGCATTTACCCTTATCATCTTTCTTGTATCCTTTCTTACAAGGACATGAGAATGTACCCTGTAAAACAAAACATCGAATATCAGTTTTCTGGTTCCACTACGGTTTAGACTTTGTAAGGCCCTGGGTCCTGCTTGTATGGAAGCGTGCCATCCCCGTATACCGGGCAAAAAGTGCCAGCTCGGGTTTACACGTAGGCAATATCTCAGGTTCAAGAAGAATTCGGATATCATAGCAAACATATTGGCCTCTAAACAGCAGACTTGTGCAACTGGGAATTGTACAATTGCTGCATGTCTCAGAACAGCAGTTCGCATTGAGAAATGAACAAGAGACATCCTTGACAACTGCTAAGCCATTCCAGCATCACAACGGAATTACCCTCTATTTAAAACGAGCATCCCTGCATATCCTAGCACTGCATTGTGGTCGAAAGCAGCATTGCATTGTGGACGGACAGGAACAATGGCAAAACTTCGTGACCTGACAAAAGAAAGTTTTGAGTGATGTCAAAGACTCAGGTAGGTAATCCGTGAGTCAACAAGAAGGAAACAGATCAAAAGTTACCTTTTCATTGATGCATTCAGAACCAGGTGGACATTTGACAGCACCAGTTTTACATTCATTAATGTCTCTGCACTCCCCTTTGATCTTTTCAAAACCTTTCTTGCATTCGCAAATGTATCCACCCTGAAGTGATAATACAAAAGCAACAAGCTCTTAGTTGTCGCAAAAAAAAGTATGGAGAGATTTTCTCTTAGCAGATGCAATCGCAAGATGCAAGATGCAAGATGCAAAATGTACTCACATTAAGTTATTCACTTGGTGAAGAGACTTCCTACAAAATGCTTATTAGTGTATTTCAAAACGTTCTTATTCACGGAATTTTTCACCTGACAATTATTTTGAGACAGAAGTTGCTTCAAAGGGCGCATTATATAAGTAGTTCAAGTCATTCAAAGTAATAGCTCTAGAGCGGATGGATGCCCTAGCAATATTATGAGTTTCATACCTTTCATAATTCATAGCTAAATCTAAAAAAAATCATTTTAAATTCTTTATACATAAAATCCCTTCAGCTTACAAACGCAATATTAAATAAGAAAATAAACATCATAGTTATATTAAATACATTATATACAGTTGAAGATAAAATTATGTACAGTAGCCTATCTAATAGCAGCTGCTTTTCCAGGGGGTCATGTTAGGGTCGTGTTTCAAGCTGACTTTAGCTCTTAAAATAAAATTTTAGCTGCTTTTAAAAATCCACTAAGCGTAGGGAGCTCTCTGATATTAATGGGAATATAGTTCCTAGCTTTAAGAGCCGAGTAGTGAAAGCCTTTCTCGACATATTCAAGACTATTTTTTGGGATCTGTAGGTCCCTGCAATTCCTTGTTCTGTATTTTGAGTGCTGGGACCTAGGTTGATATTTATCGCAAAGGCTTTCGGGACATTGTACAAGCAAATCTTACCTTACTGTTGACACAGACAGACTCTGGAGGGCAAGAAATGTCAGCACTCGCGCATTCATCGTAATCTTTGCACTCCTGTTGAAACAAATTATACCATAATCAAAGTCTCGATTAAACATGACGAGATCTTCATTTTGCATCAAGTCCTATCTTATTCAGGTTTAGATGACAGCTAGAGAATTCTAGCACTTGATTTCAGCTGACACTTTATTTAGATTTCGTCTGCAACGTACTTCCTATCTGAATTTGTTTGAAAACAGAAATAAGCCTTTTCCTCTGCGAGCTTGTAAATCTCTTCTGCTAGATTTGTTTCTCTTATGAGAAATTATTATACACTTCTGCAGGGTTTTGCAGCTGAACAGAATCCTATGACTTTATATTGCTCTTTTTGTGCAAACAGCTGGATATTTTATTTTATAACGAACGAAAGCAGAACTAAGTATTAGGCTAGAAGAACATACTCTAGTATGACTAATCTAGTAATCTAGTATTTAGCTTGTGGAGGACGGCTGGCTGTGTTCTCGTAAAAACGGTATTCAGAAGNCAATTCCTTGTTCTGTATTTTGAGTGCTGGGACCTAGGTTGATATTTATCGCAAAGGCTTTCGGGACATTGTACAAGCAAATCTTACCTTACTGTTGACACAGACAGACTCTGGAGGGCAAGAAATGTCAGCACTCGCGCATTCATCGTAATCTTTGCATTCCTGTTGAAACAAATTATACCATAATCAAAGTCTCGATTAAACATGACGAGATCTTCATTTTGCATCAAGTCCTATCTTATTCAGGTTTAGATGACAGCTAGAGAATTCTAGCACTTGATTTCAGCTGACACTTTATTTAGATTTCGTCTGCAACGTACTTCCTATCTGAATTTGTTTGAAAACAGAAATAAGCCTTTTCCTCTGCGAGCTTGTAAATCTCTTCTGCTAGATTTGTTTCTCTTATGAGAAATTACTATACACTTCTGAAGGGTTTTGCAGCTGAACAGAATCCTATGACTTTTTATTGCTCTTTTTGTGCAAACAGCTGGATATTTTATTTTATAACGAACGAAAGCAGAACTAGGTATTAGGCTAGAAGAACATACTCTAGTATGACTAATCTAGTAATCAAGTATTTAGCTTGTGGAGGACGGCTGGCTGTGTTCTCGTAAAAACGGTATTCAGAAGAAAATATGTCCTTAGGTTTGGTTACCTTGCATTTCTACACAGACACCGAAAAGAAGAAGTGTGTTAATTAGGCATACCTGTCGATGAGTCGCAGCATGCACGATGCCAATACCACGGAGCTTATTGCCTTTATAACCTTCCGGGCAAGGTCCACATTCGTAACCAGGTTGTAAATTGATACATTTTGTTAATGGTGAGCATGGGTTCATTTCACACTAGACAAAAGTAAGCAGAGGTTAAAGAAATAAATAAGATGCAAATATATCTTTGTTTGATAAACAATTCGACGTGTATTGAGGAAAATATGATTCAAAACATCGAATCAAGTCTACTACATTTTTGGATTGCTGCGGGATAACAAATTGTCAATAAATGAAAGTTTTGATAAAAATTTATGAACTATCGAGTAGGCTAGAAATTTCACGCGAAAAGAAATGTCTTTAACCTTCCATCATCAGTTTTAACTGTTAAGTTATAAAACTCGCTGTCACGCAAATATTCTAACGGAAGAGATTCGATGTCATGATTTTGGAAACATGAGGGTCTTTGGTTTTAACAGACCAGCATATCGAGTTTCTCGAGACTTTCCTGGTTCATCTAACACTACTGGGCAGTCCCAAGTTTAACATATAGCAAATATATCTGACAGAGTGGAGTCGATGTCACGAACTTTGCCAGACATGTTAATGCATTAGGTTAGTAGGCTGGACTATGTTGTCTACTTGAGTTATTTTAGTCTAATTTGTCATATTATTTGTTATCATAGGTCTGATAAATATGTGAAGATATATAAAGATAATTATTAAGAGATATATGAAGACATAAAAATAGGCATAAATGACGCTAAAGAGTCTGGTTAATAGGTTAGCCTATCTTATGTACTGGAGACATTTTATTTTTATCTAAATAACATTGGGAAGATAGTGAGACATTGGGAAGATAGACTAGTAGATGGCTAATTTACCTGGTCTGATAAATGTACAAAGATAGATAAAGACAATTAATTATGAGACACATGGTTATAAGAAAATAGACGTACAAGAGGCCAACCAGTTTCAGGTTAAAAGGACAGATACGTCTCTATTTTTTATCTAAAACACTATTTAGAAGATAACTGTAATACGTCTAACAAATAGATAATTCTTCTGCTGTTAGCTCGATTAGATCCATTAGACAGTAACCATTAGACAGTAACCATTAGACAGTAACAAGTCAACAGATTATCTGTATTCCTAATGTCGCAAGGCTGGAGGGAGATTGTCATGCCTTTGATAAAAAGAAATATTCAGACCTAGTTGTTCCCAGGCACTTTATGAAAAGGAGCAAATCCTATTTAACGCAAGCACGTTTCTGATTGGCACCTACAAAATAGTGGGATCATATTGTTTGTGCAAACATCGCCATTTTGTACCTGACAAGAAAATGGCGACTGAGTGTACAACGATAGGATTCCATTGTTTTTAGGAGCCAATCAGCGGTGTGACAGTAGTCTTTTAAGTCAAGAATAATGCTCAATTTTTTTAATCAAAACTGTTTCAAGGAAAAATGAGAATAAAAATTGATGTTATGTTATTCCAAAACATCTCGTTGTTGTTCTAAATCAAAGCGTAGCTAAATATCAGGCATTATAGCAAAGGCATTCTCGTCTCCATGGTTATAGTATCTTATTATTTCCATACCTCATTTATATCTTCGCAGTGTTGACCATCTCCCTTGAACCCAGGTGGGCAGTTTCCGCATTCAAATCCTTTCTCATTTTCAAGCGCAGGAGTGCAAGTGACATTTGGTGCACAAGGATTTGATAAACAAGGATCTGGAAAAGCTGCCTGACCTGTAAATGGATGAATGAATAGATTAATTAATAAATTAATAAATAGATAGATAAATAAACCAATAAAAAAACAGAAATTGAAACCTTTGTTACCGTAGAGGCAAAAAGTAGAGATTTCTATCTCTATAAAGCTTGCAAAAACAATTTGACTTTATAGCTGAACGTTTAAATTTTCAAACGGTCCAGACATTTTTTCCAACTTAATTTGACACTGAAATTTGAGGCGAGAATGGTATGGTTTTGATATCAAAATCATTTTATGCAGCACTAAGATTTCCGAGAATGATGTGATGATTTTCAGACTTCGACTTATGTTCCTGAAAATCTGTGGGCAATGGGCTAAAGAGCATTTATAAATACACTCAGTTTGAGATAGTCATCGAAATAGGTCTCAGAGAATTTACCCGCATGCACAGGAGGTCAAGGGAGGTATAATTAGATTTACTTACAAACAGGACATGATTCGAATATTTTCCTTATTGCTCGGATGTCATTTTTCTGGAAGAAAAGTAAAATATGTTCAAAGAAGATAGTAAAGTTGCAATTAAACTGCAAAAAGTAAAGCTCAGTTGAAGACCCATTGCAAACCAACAAAATGGCGCTTGTTTTTACAACACCTTCGC
Organism: Aurelia aurita; assembly: GCA_004194415.1. Lineage (NCBI taxonomy): Eukaryota > Metazoa > Cnidaria > Scyphozoa > Semaeostomeae > Ulmaridae > Aurelia > Aurelia aurita. The sequence continues at coordinate 239,163 of REGM01000069.1, forward strand.
AGAATTTCTGTTTCAGAAATTATAGCGGCCCTGTCCATTTCTTTAAGGGGTATTACCACGCAGTTGATTGGCCCCTAAAAACAATGAGATCCTATCGTCCGTTGCACACCAGTCGCCATTTGCTTCTGTGGTACAAATTAAGCCTGTTCGTACAACAATAGGATCTCATTGTTTTTAGGAGTCAATCAGCTTCCCGACAGTACTGAGAAAACAGAATGCATGCATGACTGGACGGCATGCACCAATCTTCAATCAAAGGTTTTGTTTATAAGCATGTCTATTCACGTGCAATGGATCTTTAATAAAGGTCTATGTGTAGAGCAAGCTACTTGTTCAGTCAATTAACGTCTATTTGCAAGAAACCAACTTAACAACATAGAGATAAATATCAGAGATTAGAAGCATCTCGACATAGTGTTTTGAACGTGGTTTCATCAATGGTTCAGCTATTACGTATAGAGCAGAAGGTCCTGGTATCAAACCACAGTGCACGCCCAGAACCTACCACTACTTAAAGTCTGTGAAGCTGTTGTCACAAAAGTACTTGTACAAGCTCGTTGTTGGAGATCTGGTCCAGACTAAGTTTGAAGTTCAAGTGTGCTTGGTTTGGGAACACCAAAATATCTTGATATTCAAAACTGTCGCTCTGAAGACAAAAGTCAGCACTGAGATAAAAGGTGCAAATAACAACAATGACGCCTGTTTCTTTAAAGAGTTGACGCCCCCTTCAACATGTGCATTATACCTTGATATTCAAAGGTAGTCCTGTTTTTCAGAGGGGGGTCGATAAGCTAAAGATAACTTTAAATAGGAAATGAGAATCTGTCCGAGATAGCGAATGTTCGAGAAAGTTAAAGGGAGTACAAAGACCAGCAGCCTTTGCCATCGTTTGTTTTTGTTTTTGTGATTTTCGTACAGTCAGTTATTCTGGAAGCTGTGCACAGCAAGTTGCTGACCATGCGCAAAGCATNATAGATAGATAAATAAACCAATAAAAAAACAGAAATTGAAACCTTTGTTACCGTAGAGGCAAAAAGTAGAGATTTCTATCTCTATAAAGCTTGCAAAAACAATTTGACTTTATAGCTGAACGTTTAAATTTTCAAACGGTCCAGACATTTTTTCCAACTTAATTTGACACTGAAATTTGAGGCGAGAATGGTATGGTTTTGATATCAAAATCATTTTATGCAGCACTAAGATTTCCGAGAATGATGTGATGATTTTCAGACTTCGACTTATGTTCCTGAAAATCTGTGGGCAATGGGCTAAAGAGCATTTATAAATACACTCAGTTTGAGATAGTCATCGAAATAGGTCTCAGAGAATTTACCCGCATGCACAGGAGGTCAAGGGAGGTATAATTAGATTTACTTACAAACAGGACATGATTCGAATATTTTCCTTATTGCTCGGATGTCATTTTTCTGGAAGAAAAGTAAAATATGTTCAAAGAAGATAGTAAAGTTGCAATTAAACTGCAAAAAGTAAAGCTCAGTTGAAGACCCATTGCAAACCAACAAAATGGCGCTTGTTTTTACAACACCTTCACAGAATTTCTGTTTCAGAAATTATAGCGGCCCTGTCCATTTCTTTAAGGGGTATTGCCACGCAGTTGATTGGCCCCTAAAAACAATGAGATCCTATCGTCCGTTGCACACCATAGTCGCCATTTGCTTCTGTGGTACAAATTAAGCCTGTTTGTACAACAATAGGATCTCATTGTTTTTAGGAGCCAATCCGCTGCCAGACAGTACTGAGAAAACAGAATGCATGCATGACTGGACGGCATGCACCAATCTTCAATCAAAGGTTTTGTTTATAAGCATGTCTATTCACGTGCCACGTGCAATGGATCTTTAATAAAGGTCTATGTGTAGAGCAAGCTACTTGTTCAGTCAATTAACGTCTATTTGCAAGAAACCAACTTAACAACATGGAGATAAATAGCAGAGATTAAAAGCATCTCGACATAGTGTTTTCAACGTGGTTTCATCAATGGTTCAGCTATCACGTATAGAGCAGAAGGTCCTGGTATCAAACCACAGTGCACGCCCAGGACCTACCACTACTTAAAGTCTGTGAAGCTGTTGTCACAAAAGAACTTGTACAAGCTCGTTGTTGGAGATATCGTCCAGACTAAGTTTGAAGTTCAAGTGTGCTTGGTTTGGGAACACCAAAATATCTTGATATTCAAAACTGTCGCTCTGAAGACAAAAGTCAGCACTGAGATAAAAGGTGCAAATAACAACAATGACGCCTGTTTCTTTAAAGCGTTGACGCCCCCTTCAACATGTGCATTATACCTTGATATTCAAAGGTAGTCCTGTTTTTCAGAGGGGGGTCGATAAGCTAAAGATAACTTTAAATAGGAAATGAGAATCTGTCCGAGATAGCGAATGTTCGAGAAAGTTAAAGGGAGTACAAAGACCAGCAGCCTTTGCCATCGTTTGTTTTTGTTTTTGTGAATTTCGTACAGTCAGTTATTCTGGAAGCTGTGCAGAGCAAGTCGCTGACTATGCGCAAAGCATGCTGGTCTTTGTACTCCCTTTAACGTCTTATAAAATTCACTGGGTATACCAAAAGAGATAGTAAAAGATGGAAAAGAAGAAAAATAAAACATGACAACTAAATAAATATTCTAATAGATATTAGGGTTTGGATGAATTCATCCTGCTTTTTAGTTTCTTTGGCTGAAACATTAAAATGCATAAAACCTGGTTGGCTAAGACATTATTCTCGATCACCAGTTCACATGCATGCCTTTATGCACAGGTGAAGGTGAAGTTGCAGTCTTAGCGCCAAGAACTGGCATCTTAAAAGTAGCTAAGCACTGATAGAGGCCTCGTTCACTCTGGCCTCGTTCACACGGAAACGCAATCGTTCCGTTCCATCTTCGTTCCAGTTTCTGGAACGCAAAATTAGACTGTTCACACGGGAACGGAACGATTGTGTATCGGTTTTTGTTTCTATTCACACGGGAATGCAATCGTTCCGTTCCACAATTGTTTCTTCGGTTCTTTTCATTCTTTCTAGCAACAACAACACCCACACATGCGCTTAGAGCAAAAGTCTTATTGTTCCGTTTTTCGGACCAGTTCTGCACTCCATCGCCTGTTCACACGGGAACGGAACGGAACGATTGCGTATCGTTCCACTTTTCGTATCACTTTTTTATCGTTCTACTTTTTGGAATGGAACGGTGTTATTCGATGCGTTCCCGTGTGAACGCAATCACTAAGCGTTCCACTTTTCGGAACGGAACGATACGGAATGGAACGATTGCGTTCCCGTGTGAACGAGGCCAGAGTCCGCAACCCCTTGTCATGATTCTCACATGATGTGGGTGGGCTCGAACCCTAACCGTCTGAACCATTCTGGCTGCAAAGTCGGAGGATTACACCACCGTGCCACAACACCTTCGACAAGTGGTATGGGAGTACTTTGCTTACGGTAAACGAATATTTGGAAGAGACAGCGAATTTCTAGATGGAAGGCGCCAGTTCTATTTTCAAACAGACATACCTGATATTTCAGTTCATCTTTGATGTCTTGTATAATGCTGATGATAGCCTTCAATGTTTGGTCGTCCATATGAAACGCAGCTGAAATTGGAAATCAGCATTTTAAATCTATGATTAAAAATAAACTAAGCAAATAGAAGCAATCTAGCAAAGTTCTACTTTGATTTGAGGACAAAGAATTTAGAAGAAAGATCTCATCTGCAGTCAAATAAATGGAGATTTAGCTGATTGTCCGATTAGTTGCCAAAGAAGTTTTTTGTATTTATGAGTGACATTGGGACGGGAACTACGACTCCACTCTACAGTCTCGGAAGATTTTGCACCAAACTTGCTAAGGAACACGAGTTGAAGAGCCCACAATTATTGTGGATATACTCAGTAAACATTGTAAAAAAAAGGAACAAGGAACAAGGAAACTAAAATTATCATTTTTATATCAAAGAGCCAAAAATTGCAGTAGTAACTGTCGACCATAAATTCCGCACAATTCGAATATCTCTTGCTGCTTCATGGACTTGTACAAATCGTATTGAAAGAAAAGGAAATGACGACTTGGTCCGAACAGCTCTGTGTTAATTATTCATGAGACTTGTTCCGAATGCTTGACCGAATGTTTGTGATAGGACCAAACCGCAAGCAATTCAAGATCTTCATTACCATTGGTCAAAAATCAAAATCAGAAAAGCCGCCTGCTGGACCTATAATCATCCGGCTATCCAGCTGTAAGCTGTTGGAAACAAGTCGTCCTTTCTTTTCTTTCGAGACAACTTGGGCAAGTAAACCCCTTCATTTCATATCAAAATACAAAAAAAACATACTTGATACTGCTGCAGCACAGGCTTCATTGGCTTGATTGGCTTGATTGGCGTTGACTTTCAACGTGGCTGTTCCAACAATTAGCAATAGTTTGACTAAAAAGTCAGGTAACTTTGATGTCAGCCGCATTTCTGCGAGTCTAAAAAGGAAAAAAAGGAGAAATTCAAAAGATTGCAATAATTAAAAAGTCAACTATTCCATTGATCGATCAGTCAGTCAATCAATCAATCGATCAATCAATCAATCAATCAATCAATCAATCAATCAATGACATTTCTTTAATGAGATATGGACTTGTTAGTTTTCGACCTTTGGTCTGCTGTCCGTTACTTCCTAGGTGACCAAAACGTCGGGATGTAGAACACTTCCAACGCAAACTTTCAGGAACTATTGAATACGAGCAAAGCAACCAAGAAAGTAGCAAGGAACAGTAGAATAAACTCTACTATGCATCAACAAGTTGATCGATCAATCAGTCAGTTCATGCGCACAATAATCTTTCGAAATCGAACACAAGCACGAGATAAAAATTAAATCTATTTCTAGATTTATCAACATAATAATTGACAAGAATCATCAAATAGATGTCTAATATTTGCACTAAATCGCTTAAAATTTACTCGGAACGAAGGACGAAGGTAATGAGTCTACGCAGTAATTGCTTAGAACAGAACCCGAAAGTTCTACTTTGCAGCTTCTATCTCATTTTAGGTCAGTAAACGTTGCATGGACCGATCCAAATCAAAGATCATTCTTGAAACTACACGATTTTTCTTCTCAACATTGCAAAAAGTAGACTGTTAAAAAATGTTCTTAATTTCAAATTTTTTAGGGTTGATTTCTCAGGGTCAATTTCTTAGTTTCTCGGTTTCTTTCAACGTGTAGCAGTCTGTAGAGGTTATCCTTTTTCTAGGTCAGTATATACCAAATATGAACCATGAATCTTTCTTCAGTTACAAAAGTTTTCATCTCAACTTTTTAAGAAATAGGCTGTTGAAAAATATGTGGATTCTAATTTCAATCCTTAATCCTTGGTCACAACGCCGTCGCGCGTCCAACTGATCAAATGCGGTAATTTCATAGTGCGGTAACTTTGTCGCCTTAGCAGAAGACTTAGCGATTTTAAATCGGGTGGGATTTTATTAAATCTTGTAATAAATGATTGAAGCTGTACCACGACACGGCTGCTAAGCTGCGACTGTCAGACGCCTAATTTTCAGCCATGATCTGCAAAATCCTAGAATGCTAATAAACTTTGGAATATTATATCTCGTTGCAGTTGCAGGTTTAAGTTGGATACCCCCAGCTAAACGGTGTGGTCTCTAAATAGGACAAACATAAAGCCTACACACGCCATTGTTTCTTTGACATTGTTTGTTGATACATGTGCTGAGATCATCAAACACAATAGGCAGCAGAGAGCTTTGATACATACCCATCCCATTTAAAGTGCCAGACCTGATTTGAAAGATGAGATCTCATTGGTCTAGAAAAAGGCTATTGTATTTGATTATCTCGGCGCGTGTACCTACGAAACAAAGCCAAAGAAACAATGGAGTGAGCAGGTTTTTTCGTCCTATTAATAGACCACACCATTTAGCTCAGATAATCCACTTTAAGCCCTGTCCAAGAATGCAAACATTGTTTTGTGAGATTTTGCTTTATAAACGAGAAGTTTGTCGTTTGGCCACCACCATTTTGGCCACCACCATTTTGGCCACCACCGCGTCAAAACTTACTTCGTGAAGCAAAAAATGTTCTAAAAAAATTGAAATTAATGAGTAATGTCAGTTGAGGTGGAAAAATTGACAAAGATTGCTGGAGAAGCGAAATTTCACGATACCTACTTACAATAGTTGCTCGCTTAGCCAGGGCATTTAAAGTTTTCAAAATCGACGAGCATACCAATAGACCTTTTCCCTGATTACGTCACACACCTGTGAGCGCGCAATGCATTCTGGTAGTTGTATTTAACACGCGATCAGCTGTGTATGTTTTTCTATGGTGATCGTACGGAGTTCTACATTCTATCTCAAAGTTTACAGCGAAAATTCAACGAAATTATGGAAAATACTTCAAATTTAGCCGACCAGAACATCCCTAGTGTCTTCGAAACTCTTGCACGGGGACTGATGCTTAGGAAAGAGGAGAAAACAAAGATTCCTCCCCGAATAGAGGCGAGAATCCGATGCGGCCTAAAATGTCTGGCGTTAATAGTCAAGAAAGAAAATGCGAGCCGGTGGCTGCATGGATCACTTGCTGTGTGCCAGATTGTTTCAGTAAAAGCCAGAGAGACTAAGAGCTTCATTTTACACCATTTCCAATCGCAAAAGCAAGGAAAGTTATGATTTTGGAAAGAGAGGCCTACTTAAAGATAAAGAGAGGAAAATAAAGAGAGGCCTAATTCGAAAGCAAGGAACAGGTTAGGGTTNTTGTGAGTCAAATAATCGCCTGAGTCACATCAACCAAGCACGAGGCCATAAAAAGAATGGCTCATTCGCAAGAGAGACCGACACAGACGAAAATTACATGTACAATTATAACCCTAACAGTGTTCTTATGTTGATGGTTTAGAAGTACTTCTTTGTTATTTCTACCTAGCATCCGAAGGTAGTTTTAGGACACTGAGAAGCTTCTCGGAGAAGCGTCCTGGTTCTTCTTTTCGATATGACCACGTTTCGTGATTCCTTCAGATTGGTAGTCAAGCGCGCTACCACTGAGCCATCCCCGCTGTAAAAGTGCTTGACCTGATACTTCAAAGAAGATATCAAGCAGTTTGAAACGAAGTTAGAATGAACGACCCTCAACCAGCAGACGACAGTTGATTGCACTCTTTTGAAAAACAATCTTATAACACCTAAAGAGATCTTAAAAAGCACACCGACATGGAAAGGGTGAAATACTGTTTCAGATAAGACATCGATAGTTAATCAAAAACGAATCCCATCAACTTTCTTATTAAATAAATTAACTTAAATTAATTTAATTAAAATATCTTATCTGGATTTTTCTGAGGTCAGGATGTGCTACAATGGAGATTTTCATGCTATGTCAGAATAATTATTCAGAGTTAATAATTATGTAGCAATAAAGCTCGAGGCAAGATTACAAATACCCTGACCATTCTATGGCTCGGAGCCAATTCGTAGGCATCTAATTGAATCAGTACCTTATCACTTTTGTCCTTAATGCGATATTTGGGACCGAATAAAGTCACCGTAAATCAATTATAAGTGATAAATGGCATTTGAGAAAGACCACAGGAATGGCACTTGAAAAGTGGAACATTTTCTATTTCATATTTGGATACGGTGAGGCTAATATTATTAGTTTTGGTGAAAAGGTGGTAAGATAGGATTCTTTAATGTAGCCGTTGTAGTACAGTTTTCGGTTTATCCATGATTGATGTTACGATAAAAAAAGTCAAATTAAATTCAGAGAATGCACAAGGGAGGAAGCAAACGTTGGTCCTCCAAATTTTGATGGAGGATGGCATGTAAAATTTCGCTTATCTCAAAATTAATTTGTCAAAGAAAGAAATTCTAGTAGACCAATGCAAAAAACAAGAACAATTCAACTCCACATTGCGCATGCGGAAACGGGTCATCATAACTTTTATCCCACAATCATTACAAGTGTTTAGTTCCTCCGCAGAGCTCCTTGAAACAACTGCAAGACCTCCTCAGCAGACAGTTGAAAGAGGCTGTGTTAAAGATTTTGCAAGAAGACTTGGGCATTGATGGCAATATGGTTGGATAAAATAGGCCAAACAACAAACCCGTCGGTAAACGTTCCTATCTCGCAGCTCCCAAAGTTAGTGCTCTGGCAAAAGTAGCTCTATTTACCAAGTTTTCCACCCAGGTCTTCCAGAGGTCAAATAAACTATCACTGTTGCCTCGCAAGATAAATTGGTTTATTGAAAGCTGCCACAGTGTGAGGTCTTTGAAATTTTGCAATGGAGCCAAAGTATCTCTTGCTCTCTGAAAATAAAAACTACTAGAAAGTTTTCCAAAGGTCAAATATATTGTTACAGTTTCCTTGCAACATAAATTNTGTGTTAAAGATTTTGCAAGAAGACTTGGGCATTGATGGCAATATGGTTGGATAAAATAGGCCAAACAACAAACCCGTCGGTAAACGTTCCTATCTCGCAGCTCCCAAAGTTAGTGCTCTGGCAAAAGTAGCTCTATTTACCAAGTTTTCCACCCAGGTCTTCCAGAGGTCAAATAAACTATCACTGTTGCCTCGCAAGATAAATTGGTTTATTGAAAGCTGCCACAGTGTGAGGTCTTTGAAATTTTGCAATGGAGCCTAAGTATCTCTTGCTGTCTCAGTTTTAATAGCTTACTCGCTGAAAATAAAAACTACTAGAAAGTTTTCCAAAGGTCAAATATATTGTTACAGTTTCCTTGCAACATAAATTGGTTTATCTAAAGCTTGTACAGTGTGAGGTCTTTGCAACAATCTTTGAAATGGAGTCAAACCCTCGCCGTCTCACTTTTAATAGATTATTCGGCGCAATAAGGAAACTTCAGCTCGTATACGTTGTTTTGTAAGCAGCTTCGTAACAGGAAATGCGATCGAAGTAGTTTACGCAAACCATAAAATACACAAACAAGGAAACCAAAGTGTTTCACGATTTAAACAAATCTCGTCAAAATAAATCGCGTTATTTACGAAAAATTTGACGAATGAATCATAAAGGTTTTAGAATGAAATAATATTAAAGATTGAATTGAATTACGGTGCAATGAACATAGCAAATGGGAGGGATATGTAGTAATCGTAGTGTAGTAAAAAGAGAGATTTGTATTTTTAAAGACCACATAGGAAATCAGAGATTTATCATCAAATCCAACTCATATGTATCTCTGTCAATTCAGAACAATTTTCTAATGAATCACTTTCCACTATATCAAGCGATGGTTTTGCACTAACGATGAGTACTACCACTTTTATAACATTCAAGAACAGTCAGGTTGCCCCAGCCCTCCTACCATCTTAAAATGGCCTAAATTCTCTACTTCTCTAATACCTGCCCTATATTTTGCACCTTAAAAATGTTCCACTTCTGCAAATCTCACTAAGTTAGAAGATCAATGGAGACAAATAACTGCTTTTTGGAACATATCTGTATTTGATTTTTATAGCCGCTCCTACGCTACAATCATTCTTGGCACCATTGTAAAGGTAAACAAAAAGCTAAAAGTTGGGAAATTCAACCCAAAAAGATTTAAAATCAATCAAACAAATTATGACTTAGGCCAGCTCAGCAAACGTGGAATTAACGTGCGAACAAGACCAGACAAATACAAGAAATGCTTACTGATAAAACCTCTTCACATGGATCTTTATTAATTTTTGGAATTTGGATTATTCAAGCCAAAATAAAGCCAGGTTTCGAGCGTGGTTTAGAGCTAGGATCAGCCGCGACTTAGATATCAAAGTAAGGAGGACTAGAAGGTCTTAACATATGAAATCTGCTAGATATGCGACTTAATACTTTCATCGTATACGCATATTTGCTACCAGGAATGGGATTTAAGTGTGATCCAAAGAGGAACAGACAACCAATTCAAAAGGCGACGCTTGATAGAGGGTTCTTAAGGAGTAAAATTAGCCTGCGTGCAGAATTTTTTGTCACTGGGGAGGAGGGGAAAGAAACTTTCTTTCCCCTCCTCCCCAGTGCCCAACAAAGTCTGCACGCAGGCTAGAGTAAAATCGGATCTGGGATTTGGCTAAAATGATACTCTGGGAATGGGATATTTGTGCTGGGAATGGGATTTTATGAAATGGGACTGGGGACACCAACGTCAAAAACAACAAACAGGGGATGGGATTGAGGACACCCCTTCAGGACCCTCTTGAGATGCAATTGTGTGCATTTTCTAGGCGGTTTTCTAATGCCTTGTTTCCTGATTTCGCATCAAAATGGCAGAAATATTTCAGAAACATTGAACTTGTGAATATTTGTGTCAGAATCGCGATGAACTTAATCTAGTAGGGATAGATGGCCAAAATATGAAACATCCCAACGATTTTATTATCTTCCAAACACAAAATCGGTTCAAGAAAATTTGAAATAACCACAAACAATCAAATTTTGTGAGAATTATTCGACAAGAAAATATTAAACTCTTCCAAGGTAGACAGCTTTCATAGAGATTGAGATGCCCGAGTCAATACACAGAGCTTTGAAGTTCAAGTTATACGATCTCTGAAAACATCTTGTTCAGGTGAATCTTCAAGATTAATTCACCCAGTTAAAATTATTTCAGGTTAAGGGACATCTTCGCCGATATACCTTGAATGAAAAATCTCTTCCAAAAGTAATCGGACAACCTTTCCACATGGTAAAACGTTATTGTTTCCACTTGGGTCATAAGAAATAAGACACTTTCGTCTTTGAGTCTCTGTGGTTTGTTTCCCTGTGTTTTCATAGCGGTGCGCGCTGCGCTGCGTTTGCATTCGCCTGCAAAGCGTCGTTATGAAAAAACACAGGGAAACAAAGACAAAGAAATGAACAACACTCACAGGGAAACAAAGAAAATGTCCACAGGGAAACAAAGACATAGAAACGGGAAACCTCCACAGGGAAACAAAGATACAGAAATGAAAAACATCCACAGGGAAACAAAGGTACAGAAACGAAAAGCACCCACAGGGAGACAAAAACGCAGAAACGAAAAACATCAGCAGGGAAACAAAGGCAAGGAAACGAAAAACACTATAGCGTCCTATTGCTCATGCTTAGATCGTAAGCCCTGTTCGTCTGTCATTCTCATAACTTCGTGATTCATGCATTGGCTGAGCCACAAGACTTATCAGTGCTTTCGTCATTGGGGCTCGTTGGTCACATGTGTCTTCCCATAATTTCATTACTTCTTCAATTCGTCTCAATTCAGGCCACAAATTTGACAAGCGCCTTGAGTCAATGTCTGCTAGTAAATCGAAAATTTGACACACTTGAAACGATCATGGTTAACATGTTTTGTTTTGGATATCACAGGGCAAGCTGGCCATTGTTAATCAAAGTTGCGAAGTACCACGTGGTTTAAATGTTCACTCACTTGTTTCAAAATCATCAATATTTCTTTTTGCCATCATCTCAATAACCTAAGTTTGATTTAGCCACTATTCTTTAAGAAAATTTCTTCCCAACGTAATTGCATCAATGACCAAATTAATTTTGTGCCACCTTGTAGCTCAGATGCAAAGGTTTTGGCGAAGATGATTGTACGCATTCTTCTTATAGTTGAAGAATAAATAACTTGCCTTATCATCATTGCATTATAGGGGCAAGGTCTATGACCTTATGTCCCTTAAATATACGGATATACGGCACATAAAATCGAAAGCATGGACCGATCGGTACATCTCAAAAGCTGTTTCAATCTTTCAATCCAAAAGCCAAGTTTTGCTTTCTCAATGAAAGATCTGTTTTGGACAAGCAAAACAAATTCAGTTTTAACTGTTTTAGTATAAACAATGGTTTATTATAAAACTAAGGAATTAAAACAAATTAAAATGATTATGATCTTTAATAGATTTGTATCTAGAATTCACGAGTATTATGCGAAAGACCAACCACATCTAACATTGCCTGAAACACAACCTGAAAATGTACTTCTTGGCAAGGACCCTTAAGTCAATATAGATAGTTATAGGCTTGGATACTTATCAATTTCCAATCAAAACTATCTTCAGATTTGATTATAAACTGACGCAGAACCATAGTAATATTAACTAGTTTGGTTTTCTAATGTGATCAACTGGATCATAATATGACGCAGGAAAGCGATGATACTATTTTGTTGGGTTCTTATCTTGAAATAATGTTATAGATTCTGTTACATAAACTGGCTTGTGAAGAAAAACAAATTAAAAATCGTTTTTTATATATAATCTTGTCCTGCCTGGTCCTAAGCTTGACAGCTTGTTTTTTTAGCTTGTTGCGAAGATCCGCATGCGTCTTAGCTTTATATATCAGTAGAAGCGAGAGATTTCTTGTGGCAATTCAATTCAATGAGTTTAAATTAATGAACTACCACGAATTATGATTTAATGTGTCCTCTTACTGAGTAACCCCGGTTGTGTTTTAACACAAATACCTTCCACCGGTCAAGGAAACAAGCGTTGTTTTGATATAAAGATAAACATAAATTGTCTTGCTCGAATTGCAAACAAATTATTTCAAAACAAGTATTGCATCCAAATTTACGTTTCTTAGTGCTTCTGCTAGTTACAACTGGCTCAGATATGTATTCTTCGTACGACAAATTTGTTTATATCTCGATGCTGCAAAACTTTGATCATGGGCAAGAGGTCACTGTATGAAGGAATTGAACAGAAACTGCTGCTTCTCTCTATGCCATCCTACTCTGCGAAGGAGCTTTTCTTATCATCGACGCGTGCCTGAATGGCGTGACCAATGCGAGTGTACAACTGGGGTTGCGCAAGTCGTCTTGAAAGAAAAGAAAGGACGATTTGTTCTCAACAGCTCACAGCTCGATAGCCGGATGATTTTTGGTGCGGCAGGCGGCTTTTCTGATCTTGATTTTCGACCAATAGTAATGAAGATTTTGAATTGCTTGCAGTCGGGTCCTGCCATAAAAATCTAGTCTCATGAATAATTAGTGAAGAGCTGTTCGGAACAAATCTTCCGTTCTCTTTCGTTCAAAACGACTTGTGCAAGTCCATTATACAACTCAAACCATCTCGAGAACCAACTCAACTGTCTCGTGAGAGTATTCGTGAGTGACATAATCGCGCATGGTTACGTCAATTACGAACGTGGCTTTAACAAGAATCTAATGCTTTGGCTAGGTACCTCAAAAGTTCTTTTTCCTCTGTTATATCCATACATTCTTATCTTTAACCAGCCTAATTTGCTTTCACCTTTTTGGTTTCTTGGTAGCCTCTGTTATCAAAACATGGCTCTTCTTTTCTTCTGATAACGTTAGCGAATATGTAAGCAGTCTTTCGTAGAAGCGTTCTCGTATGTCTGGAATGATGGATGATCTTTCGAACGAGATATCCAAAGTTTAACAAGAACACATGGGACGTTGATAACCCGAACAAGTTTTAACGGCCAGATCGGGCCAGATGAGGGAGAAGGGGAGAAGCATCTTTCGAAACGACACCAAAGATAAACGAACCGATAGATCAAATATGTCACGAAACATACGCCGCTCTGTAGTGAGGGCCTTCAATTATATATGGCGCATGACAACTACGGCGTTTGAATCAAATGCGGATTAACTGGATATTGGTCGATCCAAACTCGCAAAGCACGGTAGGTGAAAAGTTCGACGTCTTAACTGGGCCTAACTGAATCGACGAATGGAACAAGACCCATTGCTAACCATGATCCTTCGGGGCGCCAAAGCCGACTTTCGTATTATCTGAAAGTCGTTTTTGGCCTAGATTCTCTTTGTCTTGCTTTTCATTCGGCGCACAAAGGATCATGGTTAGCAATGGGTCTTTAAGAATAAAAACTTGAACATTGTTTGACTCAAACTGGGTTGGAACTTCTTGCAACAATGACAAGAATATCAACCAAACAACGGAGTTTGGCTCATGTCCTTTAAAAGAAAACAGGTTTAATACCTACGGCTAACTTGCATTGAAACTTATGGCAACGCGCTTGTTATTCCTTTTTCTTCCTTTCTTCCTTCTTTCGTTCTAATATTTCATTCGTTCATTTAAACCTTCATTTTTTTCTCTCCATTTATTACTTCCTTCGTTAGTGCATGATGTACAGAATTGTTACTGAACGAATTAAATTAAATTCTGGCAACAATTTGGTCCACAAAGTTGAGATCCTGTATTGCAGCCATCGGCAGCCATAGTTAAATTTAAAAAAATTAGCTATCCGCAGACAATCTAATTACAAGACCAAATTTTCTCTATCAGTTATGTTATATAGCAATCTATTTCGCGACAAAAGTGGTTGGGATTGGGCTGGGGTGTTGTTCACTTTGTGCCACTGATGCTAATCTTCTTTCGTAAATTTTAACGATACAGTATCTGAAAGCAAAGTGTTTTCTTTATTCTATCAAGAGACAATTTTGAACATTGTCAATTTTTCAGCTAGGTGTCAAATTTCAGCTAGGTGCGAAATGTCACGAGCGCTCGACGTCTTTTGTTCAGAAACAAACGAATTCTCTTTTTAATTGATGCTAGTTGGTCACTCAGCCAATCAATTTAGTTCATTAAAAATTCAGGTCAGCCAAGTAAAATGATTCCCAACTTAAATTTGAAAGAACGGGAACGAAAACTAAAAGGAAATATCTTCTAAGTTTCAAATATGTTTCATGTTTCATATTTCAATTTATTAAGGAGGGTGCCCCTTCAACCAAGTGGCTGATTTAACGAAGGTCGAGTCACAACGCAAGAATACAAAGCTCCTTTCCTTCTTCAAGTTCTTATAACAACTCGTTTCAAGTTGTCTCGAAATATTTGAAGGGTCATTCATGCACTGGCATCAACTGTTGACATTAACGTTTCTATCTGCTTACCCACAGAGCCAAAGTTCGCAACCGACAACATTGAATTACATGAAAGTGTAAGACACAGCAGACGTCAGACGTTACTGGCACGCACTGTTGTGGCAATGGTCAACCTAGCCAAATACGTTGCAATTATTTCCAGCTTAATCCTATGTTAAGATATGAGAGACTTGCGGGATAAATTAATAGCACACAGTTTCAGGCAGGCAGTTTCTCATATCTTTGGTCATATACTTGTAAAACGAATACCATTACAACGAATGCTGCTTTAAAAGTTGCGATCTCACATGTCTAAAAATAGGCTATTGTATTTGGTAATCGTGGTGCGTGTATGAGCAAAACAAAGCCAAAGAAACAATAGCACGTGTAGGTTTTATCTTTGTCCTTTTTAGAAGCGACCCAATTTAGCTCAGGTCATTCACTTCAAAGTTGGTTTAGGAATCCGACAAGATAGACTCAGTATTTGGTTGTACGAAGAAGTCGCAGGGGAAGGTGGGGCTAGTTGCCATGGTGGTAAGTTGTCACGGGCTCTTTTCGGGCAGAGCGTCGATTTTGATTTAACTGGTACTACTACATATAAAGGTCGATTTCTATCCTCTTTCAAACCACAATAGCTCTCTTTGCATTTCTGACTCTCGTCAGTAGTTACAGACAGCAACATGCCTAAATTTGTGCCACGAAGACGATTTCGTTGATCAGAAAAAGGGATTATTCTGTTCAAAACTTTTTCTAAAAGTAATCATACTTTTTGCCATGTATCGCATCACATGCAAGTATATTGATGCATCAGCTTCTTTTCAATGTTTGAACAATTTCATTTTTAGATCTCTGAGACGAAAACGTCGAAAAATTCCACCGAACTGCTACCATTATAGTGCTATTCTCTACTGCTACCAACCCCTAAACGAACAATACAGTGGTGATGGCTATATGAAATCCTTTTTCTCTAATAAATCGATTTTCTTGAGGTTTTTCTTTAATTGGTATTTTGAAGGATCCTTTTATAATTCTGTTAACATATATTCTAGCAAAAAATGAGGTCAATTTGTTGTTGAAGATTGAAATCTTAAACAATCAAAACATGAAATTAAAATCAGAAAATTCATAAAAATGGATTGACCATACACAGAGTCCAAGCGAGAATAAACAACCTGAGATACATGAAATTTTATAAGAAACTAAGCTCCAGCATCACTAGTGAGTTTCTTCTAAGTTCTAGCAATTTCAGTAGTCTAAATTTCTTAAGAGTGTCTTAACTGCTGATCACATGGAATCTGTTTTGCTGTTTTTGTAAGACGTAGACAAGGACAATTAAGCAGCTAATATGAATTAAAAAGTTGGAAAGTTTCATAACAAATAAGGTATTTACTAGTTGAGTTTCTTTATTTTATTAAAAATCCTGACTAGAGTTTCTCATAAGCAGATTTCTTTGAAAAGAAAATCCTTGTGTTGTAATGAAGATGCGCGACATTTGAAGCAAATAGTAAAGTCGCTGTTTCTACAGTACGCAACTTATCCTTGACGTTTTCTAAACTCTCGAAGACCTAACGAGTATCAAATATTTCGTAGAGAGAAATATATCCTTCTTTTAAAGCCATAAATCACGAGAAAATATTCCGCAGTATATAAATCAATAAAAGAGACTTCAATACTATACTGACGCATCTCTTCACTTAATTTCTCGATTTTTATCTTCGTCAAACCAAACGGAGATGAAAATCGAAACGTTTAAGAAGCTTTATTCTATTTTAAATTCTCTTGTAAACTAATTGATATTCCCATCTTTCTAGATTGTCTTAAAAGTGAACGAATTCCGACTCAACCATGTCGACTACACAACTCTCAAAAATAAGACGAATGGACTAGTTTCAAACGTTGCCCAACAAATTTCTCTGAAAAAGATAAAGCTGTAAAAGTTATAAATTGTAATAAAACACAAACCTACCTTTTGTGAATAAACCAACAATATTCTCTTCAGTAACTCAGCAGATCTTCACACCTTACTTGAACCCCCAGCTGAGTGAAGTGAGTTGAGACAGCGCTTGTCAAATGGCTACGAACGAATGAAGATAACATACACAAATGCGGCTGAACGCAAAGTAACTGAAAAAATGTGCATAGGATCAAAGATATAACGCTGAGACAATCCACGCAGCCAGCTAATCCGGCGTAAACCGCATCTACTCACTCAAAGCCAAGGAATACCCAAAGTAGAAATGAAGTTAGAAGGGCGGGGACAGATTGGTCTGACCCATTGATCTCACAGACTGTGTTAAGAAGTAGGGTACGTTACTTAATGAATGTTTTCCATCATTTTAACACTGACAAACACGGGTGCTAGGACACCTAAATAGAATACCCTTCAATTATAGAATACCCAAAGTAGAAATGAAGTCAGAAGGGCGGGGACAGATTGGTCTGACCCATTGATCTCACAGACCGTGTTAAGAAGTAGGGTACGTTACTTAATGAATGTTTTCCATCATTTTAACACTGTCAAAAACGGGTGCTAGGACACCTAAATGGCACACTCTTGATTAATTCTGGAATATCAAACGTAGAATTGAAGTTAGAAGGGCGGGGAAAGATAGGCTAGACCCACAAATAGAGCAATAGGGTACATATAGTTAATGGATAGTTTTCATTTTTACAGTGTACAACGTTCAAGCACAGGTGCTAGAAAACCCACCTTCATATTTAATTCGATGGATGGGCTAAAAGCTTCCCCAAGCATAAGGTTGTTGCTCTGCAAGCCCATCGAATATGTCGCCCTATTACAAGTAAGGGGTGACATTTTATAAGATATTCTAGAGCTACTTCTAATAGATGCATAAATATTCCATGATCTTTGGAAACATATGGTGTCTTACTTCCCATGAAAGAACACGCTTAAGCAAGTAACTGGCTAATGAAGATCAAATAATTGGAAAAGCACTTTAAGGTTAGAGAAATAAAATCGCGGGGAATAAAATCAAATAGAGAACAGCAAGATATTTCACGATTATTGAAAAATAATAGAAACGCGGCAACCTCAAGAAGATCAAATTGATCAAAAAAGATTTTCAAGATACAGAAATAAATAAAATTACAGAAATATAATCAAACACGCCCTAACTTTAATTTCATAATGAACTGAATGATCNGAAGATTGAAATCTTAAACAATCAAAACATGAAATTAAAATCAGAAAATTCATAAAAATGGATTGACCATACACAGAGTCCAAGCGAGAACAAACGACCTGAGATAAACGAAATTTTATAAGAAACTAAGCTCCAGCATCACTAGTGAGTTTCTTCTAAGTTTTAGCAATTTCAGTAGTCTAAATTTCTTAAGAGTGTCTTAACTGCTGATCACATTGAATCTGTTTTGCTGTTTTTGTAAGACGTAGCCAGGACAATAAAACAGCTAATACGAATTAAAAAGTTGGAAAGTTTCATAACAAATATGGTGTTTACTAGTTGAGTTTCTTTATTTTATTAAAAATCCTGACTAGAGTTTCTCATAAGCAGATTTCTTTGAAAAGAAAATCCTTGTGTTGTAATGAAGATGCGCGACATTTGAAGCAAATAGTAAAGTCGCTGTTTCTACAGTACGCAACTTATCATTGACGTTTTCTAAACTCTCGAAGACCTAACAAGTATAAAATATTTCGTAGAGAGAAATATATCCTTCTTTTAAAGCCATAAATCACGAGAAAATATTCCGCAGTATATAAATCAATAAAAGAGACTTCAATACTATACTGACGCATCTCTTCACTTAATTTCTCGATTTTTATCTTCGTCAAACCTAACGGAGATGAAAATCGAAACGTTTAAGAAGCTTTATTCTATTTTAAATTCTCTTGTAAACTAATTGATATTCCCATCTTTCTAGATTGTCCTAAAAGTGAACGAATTCCGACTCATCCATGTCGACTCCACGACTCTCAAAAATAAGACGAATGCACTAGTTTCAAATGTTGCCCAACGGGTGTCTAACAAATTTCTCTGTAAAAGTTATAAATTATAATAAAACACAAACCTACCTTTTGTGAATAAACCAACAATATTCTCTTTAGTAACTCAGGAGATCTTCACGCCTTACTTGAACCCCCAGCTGAGTGAAGTGAGTTGAGACAGCGCTTGTCAAATGGCTACGAACGAATGAAGATAACATACACAAATGCGGCTGAACGCAAAGTAACTGAAAAAATGTGCATAGGATCAAAGATATAACGCTGAGACAATCCACGCAGCCAGCTAATCCGGCGTAAACCGCATCTACTCACTCAAAGCCAAGGAATACCCAAAGTAGAAATGAAGTTAGAAGGGCGGGGACAGATTGGTCTGACCCATTGATCTCACAGACCGTGTTAAGAAGTAGGGTACGTTACTTAGTGGATGTTTTCCATCATTTTAACACTGTCAAAAACGGGTGCTAGGACACCTAAATGGCACACTCTTGATTAATTCTGGAATATCAAACGTAGAATTGAAGTTAGAAGGGCGGGGAAAGATAGGCTAGACCCACAAATAGAGCAGTAGGGTACATTAGTTAATGGATAGTTTTTATCATTTTTACAGTGTACAACGTTCAAGCACAGGTGCTAGAAAACCCACCTTCATATTTAATTCGATGGATGGGCTAAAAGTCCCCCCAAGCATAAGGTTGTTGCTCTGCAAGCCCATCGAATATGTCGCCCTATTACAAGTAAGGGGTGACATTTTATAAGATATTCTAGAGCCAGTTCTGATAGATGCATAAATATTCCATGATCTTTGGAAACATATGGTGTCTTACTTCCCATGAAAGAACACGCTTAAGCAAGTAACTGGCTAATGAAGATCAAATAATTCGAAAAGCACTTTAAGGTTAGAGAAATAAAATCGCGGGGAATAAAATCAAATAGAGAACAGCAAGATATTTCACGATTATTGAAAAATAATAGAAACGCGGCAACCTCAAGAAGATCAAATTGATCAAAAAAGATTTTCAAGATACAGAAATAAATAAAGTTACAGAAATATAATCAAACACGCCCTAACTTTAATTTCATAATGAACAGAAATGATCCTTTGCCAAGTNCTCTTGAACTGACTTAGCTCTTGATATAGCTTTTTACAAATCCATCTTTTGGTGAGATCTCCCAGAGTATATTCTGATATTCGTCAAGTGTTCTACTTAATCTCGTATGGTTATGCTTTAAGGAGGGTCCTTTAGGGCTAAAATGGGAACTAGAATCATGCACCTTCCCAATTGACCAAATGAAAACCTTAGTGGGCACTCTGATTAGCTAAATTCAACTTAAAGCACTGTTTTTCTCGTTTCTTCTCTTTCAGAACTTATCTGACGATGATTCTCTGTGACCAGTGCCATTTTGAAATATTTAAAGCGATTTACAGTTTGTCTCCAACTGTGTACAACATGAAGATTTTTGAACTAAAACTGCCTGAAATCATGTAATTTTATTTGGGCTCTATTTGCTGTGACTAAATCAGGGACTTGGAATACAAAAAAAAGAATCGTCTGCAAATGAGAAGGATCATCGACTGTATATCTACAAAAAGTGGCTCATATTTTCCACAAAATGTGACTGGGATAATGGGACTAAATACTCTCATTTATGACCCTCTTTCATTAGCTGCTATCTACGTAATAGAACATAAACCTAAGAAACAAGACGTCAAGTAAATGTGACTCATCGGAAGTCCAAACCTTCTGCCAACAACAGGTCAGAGTTATTGGTAGCCTGCGCGCAGCCTCAACACTCCCTCCGCCTGTTGAGGCTGCGCGCAGGCTAAGTTATTGGTCTAGAGCTGTGAGGCCTCTACACATATACACGTTTTTTTATAAGAAACTTGGATCAGGCCATAGCACTAAAAGTTTCTTAATTCAACATGAAAATTT
This sequence comes from Aurelia aurita, assembly GCA_004194415.1. NCBI lineage: Eukaryota > Metazoa > Cnidaria > Scyphozoa > Semaeostomeae > Ulmaridae > Aurelia > Aurelia aurita. The sequence goes on from REGM01000069.1 coordinate 259,906, forward strand.
TGGCATTTTAGTACTAAACGTTTCTTAAAGGGAATGTAAGCATATTAAAGTGCCTCAAGCCACTTGCGGTCAAATTCTAGCCTATCAGATATCAGTATTTCCTGTTGACATAGGTCAGTTACCCCCAAATATGGTTCAGCACGTGTCACGGACTATTGTCTTTGCAAGGCTATTGTTATCAAAGGCTTATATATGCTTAGATTCCTTTTAACATGTAGTTTCCAACACTGCTGCAGATATGTTTCTTGACATATAAAACATCAGGTGGGAGAAAGAGGGTTCTATTACGTTCAAAACATAAAAGCGTTAGTTAATATTACTCAAGAATAAGGGTTTAACGACATATTTATCACAGTATCTTTGAATTTTGCTTTTGAAAGTTTCTTAGCTCTTTCAGAACTTAGTACTAGAGTTTCTTAAAATTTCGGCCATCCTAGTATTAGTTTCCTATAAACCAGTTTCTTATAAAAAAAAACCCGGTATTTTGCACACAGTAAACACGTACACAATTACACCATTGAGCGAGTAAATTTAATGAAATTAAAATTGGTGTGTTTTTGGTTTACAATTTTTCCAAGAAATGACCATAAACGGCCAAGAGATTTCGCCACAATCACGTAAAGGGACTTGCTAATCATATTTGGCACGACCCAAGAAATTGAATTACTACAACATTTTTCGTTCATTAAGGCGGACTGAAATAAGCAAATAAAGGTGGGGTTTTAATATGGTCTTGAATCAATAAATGAATCTCGTGAAGATTTCGTGTTAGGTCAGGTTTGTTACAGGATCATGAGTGCTGAAGAATTAAGATCCTTAGAAATCAAAATGAATCGACTAGTGCGGGGCTTTGACTAGGACCACGAGACAATTGAAGATCTAGTCCAGCCACTCTCCACTGAGCTAACTGGTCATAAATTAAGGTAGTCCCTTTTGGTCATTCATTGCTATATACCGGGTGACTCAATAAAATGTGAAACTTCTGAAGAATCACCAAAAATTGATTATTCTGCTGATCTTTAAAGTTTCTTTTCGTGTCTCTGTGTCAAAGACCAAATAAATCAAATAGATTGTCGTTATTTTTTATTCTTTTGGGAAAGAGACAACAAAATTACGGGCAGAAAAACCACGTTTTCGGCAATACTATTTTACAAAATGCCTTATTTCTAGCCAACATGCTACATGTTGTGATTTCACCATGGGAGGTTAGACACTGCATGTGTGCTTTTATGGAGGAGCGCCGCAACTAATATGCTTCTGCGGTGGAATTTTTTTATCTATATAGTTATGCGGAGGAGATAGCGAAAGAAAGAAAGGATCCTTAACAACAGAACCTCCTTAACAACAGAACTTTCAAAATGGCGGCTGACACAAGAATAGGAAACAGAATCACTCTTATCATGAAGGCAATGTAAGTACAACTGCGGTGTCTAACTGCCCATGATTTCACATGAAAGGTCGCGTCCTACATGACACGAAAGCTTTGTCAGCGCATAAACAATGAATTAAATTGGTGGTGCGGGACAAAGATTTAATTTGATAATTTTGTTTTCTTGCTATTTCGAAATATGCTCCAAAACCAGTTAGCTCGTAAAAGCACAAATGAACACAAACTCAAAGCCATTTCAAGACTTTGCGATATATCTCCAAAATAAATTTGGTCATTGGCACCAAAGCGTATAAAGACATTTCTTGATTGGTAATATTATCAAATGACTTTTCAAAAAGTTTCGCTTTTTATTAGGTCAACAGGTATAAAATTTTACCTTGGTGGAAAGAATTATCCCAATACGAAATTTGACAAAGAAAATTGCCCACCGCCTTAACACGATAAAAGATGCATGCCTCTACCATCCAATGGCTCCTTTTTAAGAAGTAAAGCATAACAATTACGAACCTTTAACTTTCTTATCTTTGAAACTCCACTCTTCACACCGACAAGATCAACAGCAATCTTGCAGAAAGTCTAAGAAAAAGAGCACAATTGTTAATGAAAAACGCATAAAATAATGTTTTGAAGATTCTGGACGGCTGGACGGCGTTAGTTAGATAAAACAAGAGGCCAACAATCAAGCAAATCTAGACGCGACTGGTTATGCCACAGACTATGACACAATGTCAACTGAACAAAATACAGGATCTTACATTCTTAAGAAGTAAACTGATTTCTCGTAAATTCAAGGTTGACAGAATTAGGTAATGAGTTCTGTTTAAAATATAAACTTTGAGTTGATTTACTGATCAAGACTCTACTTCTTTTGCCCCTTTTTTGGATCACAGAGAATATTTGCAAATTACCAGAAACAAATAGGATTCCAAAATCTTGTCGATCAACGAGCCCTTGGTTATCATGGTCCAAATTACGTCATAAAATTGACCAAAGTTTTCGGTACGAGAAAAACCTATTATTCAGCTTCCGTTAAGCTTAAAGTGTCGCTGTATGTTTTACTCTCCGGCAATACATCTCCGGCAATATATTTTCAATTATCTTTGAAACTGTAATATTGTCCATTAACTGATAAAGAAAATCCTTTAAAACTAATGGGATTTATTGAGGATTTATTCCCTACAAACCGCACTTAAGAGCAATGTCAGCTTGCAGATAAGCCATCATGGTTATCACAAAAAAGGCAGAAGAAATAGATACCAACAAGAAATCAATATCAGATGCCAAACAAAGCACATATAGTGATACTTTAATTAGGTTCGATGAAAGATTTTGAAGACGCCCCAAAACCTCATTTTGGCATAGGATTTCTTGCAGCAACATTTTCAAGCAGAAAAAGTTGGGTAAAAAGAACATATCAGATACCACGTAGATATAGCATTGCTTTAATTGGCAAGACGAAAGAGACCCAAAAACCTCGTTTTGGCATAGGATTTCTTGCAGCAACATTTTCAAGCAGAAAAGTTGGGTAAAAAGAANATTTATTGTGACGCAGCACCATTATTTTCAACATTATTGGGGGGCGAGACCCCCCTACCCCCCGCTTCCTACGGGCCTGCCTCCCTGTCTGAAACATCCAAAAGTATGGACTAAATATCTTACAACAAACTTTTAGAAAATAATGCATCTCGAAGACAAGTTTTCCTCCATATCATGACATAAAAATATTATTTTTAGAGGCATCCGTCCGTCACGAATCAATCTACAAAAGCGTTTGAAAAGAAGTAAAATTCATTCCCTCCTCGTCTCCTAGTTAACTACTGTTCAAGTCACATGCTCACCTCACCAGACGAGACAACCAAGAAAGTTCAATCTTAATACGGTTGAAGGAGTGGTTCTTCATTTCTGATATCCAACTTATTCTATTCAGTTCTTAGCCGTTTTTCCACTCCTTGTTGGGTCATATGTTTCTAAACTACTACTCATCTTTTGCAAATACTATTCTGTGAAGAGATCCTTGATTACCGATAAAGCGTTAAATCTACGACATTAGTCCACGCCTAAGGTTGTCCAATGCTGTCCTTTCTGATTTTGCTGTCTCATCTTTTGCAAACACTGCACTGAAGAAATCATGCTATAAAGTATCAAATCCATGAGACGGCCTATACTCATTACATAAGTCTCAGTATCGCTCATTGAATTGGATGGTTATCGCTTATATGAGAGAAAATAAAAAATCAGATTAAAAATATTGAACGAATACAAGGAATCACGTTGTAAGTCTAGAGACGGCCATCCTCTTGAACTGACTTAGCTCTTGATATAGCTTTATATAAATCCATCTTTTGGTAAGATCTCCCAGAGTATCCTTATATTCATCAAGGTGTTCTACTTAATCTCGTATGGTTATGCTTTAAGGAGGGTCCTTTAGGGCTAAAATGGGAACTAGAATCATGCACCTTCCCAATTGACCAAATGAAAACCTTAGTGGGCTCTCTGATTGGCTAATTTCAAATCAGTGCACTGTTGTTTTCTCGAATCTTCTCGTTCGGAACTTATCTGGCGATGATTCTCTGTGACCAGTGGCATTTTGAAATATTTAAAGCGATTTACAGGTTGTTTACAACGGTGTACACCATGAAGATTTTTTAGCTAGAACTGCCTGAAATCATGTAATTTTACTTGGGCTCTATTTGCTGTGACTAAATCAGGGACTTGGAATATAAAAAAAAGAATCGTCTGCAAATGAGATGGATCATCAACTGTATATCTACAAAAAGTGGCTCATATTTTCCACAAAATGTGACTGGGATAATGGGACTAAAAACTCCCATTTATGACCCTCTTTAATTAGCTGCTATCTACGTACTAAAACATAAACCTAAGAAACAAGACGTCAAGTAAATGTGACTCATCGGAAGTCCAAACCTTCTGCCAATAACAGGTCAGAGTTATTGGTCTAGAGCTGTTAGGTCTCTACACATATACATTTTTTTTTATAAGAAACTTGGATCAGGCCATAGCACTAAAATTTTCTTAATTCAACATGAAAATTTTGGCATTTTAGTACTAAAAGTTTCTTAAAGGGAATGTAAGCATATTAAAGTGGCTCAAGCCACTTGCGGTCAAATTCTAGCCTATCAGATATCAGTATTTCCTGTTGACATAGGTCAGTCACCCCCAAATATGGTTCGGCACGTGTCAAGGACTATTGTCTTTGCAAGGCTATTGTTATCAAAGGCTTATATATGCTTAGATTCCTTTTAACTTGTTTCTTATGTCTTAAATGCATGAATTATCATGTATGTATGTATGTATGTATGTATCAATTTGCCACTAAAATATAAAATTTACAATGTTTTAAAAGCTAAAAATAGATACATTACAATTTTAATACGAAATAAATAAATACTTGTAAAAAAAAAAAAAATGTAGTTTCCAACACTGCTGCAGATATGTTTCTTGACATATAAAACATCAGGTGGGAGAAAGAGGGTTCTATTACGTTCAAAACATAAAAGCGTTAGTTAATATTACTCAAGAATAAGGGTTTAACGACATATTTATCACAGTATCTTTGAATTTTGCTTTTGAAAGTTTCTTAGCTCTTTCAGAACTTAGTACTAGAGTTTCTTAAAATTTCGGCCATCCTAGTACTAGTTTCTTATAAACCAGTTTCTTATAAAAAAACCGGTATTTTGCACACAGTAAACACGTACACAATTACACCATTGAGCGAGTAAATTTAATGAAATTAAAATTGGTGTGTTTTTGGTTTACAATTTTTCCAAGAAATGACCATAAACGGCCAAGAGATTTCGCCACAATCACGTAAGGGGACCTGCTAATCATATTTGGCACGACCCAAGAAATTGAATTACTACAACATTTTTCGTTCATTAAGGTGGACTGAAATAAGCAAATAAAGGTGGGGTTTTAATATGGTCTTGAATCAATAAATGAATCTCGTGAAGATTTCGTGTTAGGTCAGGTTTGTTACAGGATCATGAGTGCTGAAGAATTAAGATCCTTAGAAATCAAAATGAATCGACTAGTGCGGGGCTTTGACTAGGACCACGAGACCGTTGAAGATCTAGTCCAGCCACTCTCCACTGAGCTAACTGGTCATAAATTAAGGCAGACCCTTTTGGTCCTTCATTGTTATCTACCGGGTGACTCAATAAAAAGTGAAAGTTTTGAAGAATCACCAAAAATTGATTATTCTGCTGATCTTTAAAGTTTCTTTTCGTGTCTCTGTGTCAAAGACCAAATAAATCAAATAGATTGTCGTTATTTTTAATTCTTTTGGGAAAGAGACAACAAAATTACGGCAAGGAAAGCCACATTTTGAGCAATAGTATTTTACAAAATGCCTTATTTCTAGCCAAAATGCTACATCTTGTGATTTCACACGGAAGGTCGCGTCCTACATGACACAAAAGCTTTGTCAGCGCATAAACAATCAATTTAATTGGTGGTGCGGGATAAAGATTTAATTTTATAATTTTGTTTTCTTGTGATTTCGAAATATGCTCCAAAACCAGTTAGCTCGTAAAAGCACAAATGAACACAAACTCAAAGCCATTTCAAGACTTTGCGATATATCTCCAAAATAAATTTGGTCATTGACACCAAAGCGTATAAAGACATTTTCTTGATTGGTAATATTATCAAATGACTTTTCAAAAAGTTTTGCTTTTTATTAGGTCAACAGGTATAAAATTTTACCTTGGTGGAAAGAATTATCCCAATACGAAATTTGACAAAGAATATTGCCCACCGCCCAAATACGATAAAAGATGCATGCCTCTACCATCCAATGGCTCCTTTTTAAGAAGTAAAGCATAACAATTACGAACCTTTAACTTTCTTATCTTTGAAACTCCACTCTTCACACCGACAAGATCAACAGCAATCTTGCAGAACGTCTAAGAAAAAGAGCACAATTGTTAATGAAAAACGCATAAAATAATGTTTTGAAGATTCTGGACGGCTGGACGGCGTTAGTTAGATAAAACAAGAGGCCAACAATCAAGCAAATCTAGACGCGACTGGTTATACCACAGACTATGACACAAAGTTAACTGAACAAAATACAGGATCTTACATTCTTAAGAAGTAAACTGATTTCTCGTAAATTCAAGGTTGACAGAATTAGGTAATGAGTTCTGTTTATAATATAAACTTTGAGTTGATTTACTGATCAAGACTCTACTTCATTTGCCCCTTTTTTGGATTACAGAGAATATTTGCAAATTACCAGAAACAAATAGGATTCCAAAATCTTGTCGATCAACGAGCCCTAGGTTATCATGGTCCAAATTACGTCATAAAATTGACCAAAGTTTTCGGTACGAGAAAAACCTATTATTCAGCTTCCGTTAAGCTTAAAGTGTCGCTGTATGTTTTACTCTCCGGCAATACATCTCCGGCAATATATTTTCAATTATCTTTGAAACTGTAATATTGTCCATTAACTGATAAAGAAAATCCTTTAAAACTAATTGGATTTATTGAGGATTTATTCCCTACAAACCGCACTTAAGAGCAATGTCAGCTTGCAGATAAGACATCATGGTTATCACAAAAAGGAAGAAGAAACAGATGCCAACAAGATATCAATATCAGATGCCAAACAAAGCACATATAGTGATACTTTCATTAGGTACGATGAAAGATTTTGAAGACGCCCCAAAACCTCATTTTGGCATAGGATTTCTTGCAGCAACATTTTCAAGCAGAAAAGTTGGGTAAAAAGAAGATATCAGATACCACGTAAATATAGCATTGCTTTAATTGGTAAGACGAAAGAGACCCAAAAACCTCGTTTTGGCATAGGATTTCTTGCAGCAACATTTTCAAGCAGAAAAAGTTGGGTAAAAAGAACATATCAGATACCACGTAGATATAGCATTGCTTTAATTGGTAAGACGAAAGAGACCCAAAAACCTCGTTTTGGCATAGGATTTCTTGCAGCAACATTTTCAAGCAGAAAAGTTGGGTAAAAAGAACATATCAGATACCACGTAGATATAGCATTGCTTTAATTGGTAAGACGAAAGAGACCCAAAAACCTCGTTTTGGCATAGGATTTCTTGCAGCAACATTTTCAAGCAGAAAAAGTTGGGTAAAAAGAACATATCAGATACCACGTAGATATAGCATTGCTTTAATTGGTAAGACGAAAGAGACCCAAAAACCTCGTTTTGGCATAGGATTTCTTGCAGTAACATTCCTGCAGATAATCAAATATCAAAGAAAAAGTTGTAAGGTCTCAAGCAGAAAACAGTGGATACCTACGAGAAATAAGATACCAAGTGGATATTATATTGCATTAATTAGGTACGACGAAAGAGATTTAGGAAATCCAAATCCACATTTTTGCATAGAATTTCTTGCAGCAACACGTCAAGCAGAAAAAGAATACCACTAACATATCAGATACTAGTAGATCGAGCATTGCTTTAATTAGGTAAGACGAAAGATTTCGAAGACGCCCACAAAATCTCATTTGGCATAGAATTTCTTGTAGTACCACTCCTACCGATAATTAGATATCAAAGAAAGGCAGAAAGAAAAACTGGATACCAAGAAGATAAGAAATACCACGTGCAAATATTTATACTTTAATTAGGTAAGACGAAAGATTTCGAAGACGCCCAAAAATTCTCATTTGGCATAGAATTTCTGGATATACTACTCCTACCGATAATTAGATATCAAAGAAAGGCAGAAAGAAAAACTGGATACCAAGAAGATTTGAAATACCACGTGCAAATATTTATACTTTAATTAGGTAAGACGAAAGATTTCGAAGACGCCCAAAAAATCTCATTTGGCATAGAATTTCTCGTAGTACCACTCCTACCGATAATTAGATATCAAAGAAAGGCAGAAAGAAAAACTGGATACCAAGAAGATATGAAATACCACGTGCAAATATTTATACTTTAATTAGGTAAGACGAAAGATTTCGAAGACGCCCAAAAAATCTCATTTGGCATAGAATTTCTTGTAGTACCACTCCTACCGATAATTAGATATCAAAGAAAGGCAGAAAGAAAAACTGGATACCAAGAAGATATGAAATACCACGTGCAAATATTTATACTTTAATTAGGTAAGACGAAAGATTTCGAAGACGCCCAAAAAATCTCATTTGGCATAGAATTTCTTGTAGTACCACTCCTACCGATAATTAGATATCAAAGAAAGGCAGAAAGAAAAACTGGATACCAAGAAGATATGAAATACCACGTGCAAATATTTATACTTTAATTAGGTAAGACGAAAGATTTCGAAGACGCCCAAAAAATCTCATTTGGCATAGAATTTCTTGTAGTACCACTCCTACCGATAATTAGATATCAAAGAAAGGCAGAAAGAAAAACTGGATACCAAGAAGATATGAAATACCACGTGCAAATATTTATACTTTAATTAGGTAAGACGAAAGATTTCGAAGACGCCCAAAAAATCTCATTTGGCATAGAATTTCTTGTAGTACCACTCCTACCGATAATTAGATATCAAAGAAAGGCAGAAAGAAAAACTGGATACCAAGAAGATATGAAATACCACGTGCAAATATTTATACTTTAATTAGGTAAGACGAAAGATTTCGAAGACGCCCAAAAAATCTCATTTGGCATAGAATTTCTTGTAGTACCACTCCTACCGATAATTAGATATCAAAGAAAGGCAGAAAGAAAAACTGGATACCAAGAAGATATGAAATACCACGTGCAAATATTTATACTTTAATTAGGTAAGACGAAAGATTTCGAAGACGCCCAAAAAATCTCATTTGGCATAGAATTTCTTGTAGTACCACTCCTACCGATAATTAGATATCAAAGAAAGGCAGAAAGAAAAACTGGATACCAAGAAGATATGAAATACCACGTGCAAATATTTATACTTTAATTAGGTAAGACGAAAGATTTCGAAGACGCCCAAAAAATCTCATTTGGCATAGAATTTCTTGTAGTACCACTCCTACCGATAATTAGATATCAAAGAAAGGCAGAAAGAAAAACTGGATACCAAGAAGATATGAAATACCACGTGCAAATATTTATACTTTAATTAGGTAAGACGAAAGATTTCGAAGACGCCCAAAAAATCTCATTTGGCATAGAATTTCTTGTAGTACCACTCCTACCGATAATTAGATATCAAAGAAAGGCAGAAAGAAAAACTGGATACCAAGAAGATAAGAAATACCACGTGCAAATATTTATACTTTAATTAGGTAAGACGAAAGATTTCGAAGACGCCCAAAAATTCTCATTTGGCATAGAATTTCTGGATATACTACTCCTACCGATAATTAGATATCAAAGAAAGGCAGAAAGAAAAACTGGATACCAAGAAGATTTGAAATACCACGTGCAAATATTTATACTTTAATTAGGTAAGACGAAAGATATCGAAGACACCCAAAAAATCTCATTTGGCATAGAATTTCTCGTAGTACCACTCCTACCGATAATTAGATATCAAAGAAAGGCAGAAAGAAAAACTGGATACCAAGAAGATATGAAATACCACGTGCAAATATTTATACTTTAATTAGGTAAGACGAAAGATTTCGAAGACGCCCAAAAATTCTCATTTGGCATAGAATTTCTGGATATACTACTCCTACCGATAATTAGATATCAAAGAAAGGCAGAAAGAAAAACTGGATACCAAGAAGATTTGAAATACCACGTGCAAATATTTATACTTTAATTAGGTAAGACGAAAGATATCGAAGACACCCAAAAAATCTCATTTGGCATAGAATTTCTCGTAGTACCACTCCTATCGATAATTAGATATCAAAGAAAGGCAGAAAGAAAAACTGGATACCAAGAAGATATGAAATACCACGTGCAAATATTTATACTTTAATTAGGTAAGACGAAAGATTTCGAAGACACCCAAAAAATCTCATTCTGGCATAGAATTTCTTGATATACTACTCCTGCAGATAATTAGATATCAACGAAAGGCAGAAAGAAAAACTGAATACCGAGAAGATATGAAATACCACGTGCAAATATTTATACTTTAATTAGGTAAGATGAAAGAGTTTAAGGTGGCTAGAATCCTCAGCTTGGCACAATATTTCTTCCAGTACCATTCCTGCAGTAATCACATGTTAAAAAATGTTTTTGTTAAGACTTTGTTAAGAACGCAGCCAAAGCAGATACTAACAAGATATCATATACTACTATGTATATGTACTATTAGTAGATATAGCACTGCTTTAACCAGGTAGATGAAAGAGTTATAAGACACGCAACAACCTTAGCTTTCAGTTTGGCATATAATTACTATTGAGAATACGCAGCTAGCATTACATGGTTACAACAGAACAATTAGCAACATTTGCTACCGTGTCACTTTGGTAGAAAGAAATCAGGCAGCAATTACATAGTGAAAATTTCAAGGACTTTCCTATCTGAAAACGAGCCTTGCTGTCTGATACTTTATTCTCGTAGTTCCATCTTGAATCCCTTGCACTTTTTTCTCCATTATTTTGTCAAATGCAATTTCTTAATGAAAGTATGAATGAATGAATGAATGAATGAATGAATGAATGAATGCATGAATGCATGAATGAATGAATGAATGAAGGAAGGAAGGAAGGAAGGAGGGAAGAAAGTAAGAAAGAAATAAATACATAAGTTTTATGAAGTGACTTTACAGGTCAAGTAAAAGAGAAGAGACTAAACCAACAATAAAAGAAACAATGAATCATTGATCGAATGAATGCATGAATGAATGAATGAATGAATGGATAGATGAATGAATGAATGAATGAATGAATGGATAGATGAATGAATGAATGAATGCATGAATGAATGAATGAATGGATAGATGAGTGAATGAGTGAATGAATGAATGGATAGATGAATGAATGAATGAATGAATGCATGAATAAATGAATGAATGAATGAATGAATGAATGAATGAATGAATGAATGAATGAATGAATGAATGAATGAATGGATAGATGAGTGAATGAGTGAATGAGTGAATGAGAAAAATGAATGAATTAATGAATGAATGAATGGATAGATGAATGAATGAATGAATGGATAGATGAATCAATGAATGAATGAATGGATAGATGAATCAATGAATGAATGAATAAATGCATGAATGAATGAATGAATGAATGAATGAATGAATGGATAGATGAGTGAATGAGTGAATGAGAAAAATGAATGAATTAATGAATGAATACAACAAGGTGGAAAGCAATGGGTGAATCATCAAAATCAAAGATGGTTTCCAATCACCCATCCTTCGACCACACACTTTGAAGCAGCTAAACCTTTATCCAAAGAAGAAGTAACTAGATCTAGGTTCTTCCAAATCTTAGTTACTAATATTTAGCGGTAAAGAAACCAAAGAGGTTTTGTAACTATTTTACTTTTCAATTATGAAAGAAATATGCGGTATGCCTCCATCCCTTTACAGACTGTCTTGTCGAGCCTCTCAACCACTAAGCTGTCTCGATTTCACAGTCACTAATTTGCAACTTAGTTATTGGAAAAGCTCTCATCTTATGCAGTTTATACGATATTAACATAAACTGGATTTTATCTCCATACTTGAGGTATTTCAGATATTTGCTTTGATACATCAGATGTTTTCATGAACGGATTTCTGCGGCCCGGTATTTAAGTTCCTCGTGGAAGATCGCTACCTGCCCCAAGTCTATATCGTGAAGTCTGTCTGACAAATTCCTTTCCAATTCAATTCAATTTTAATCTTATGCTACACAATATACAGTAGGAGCGTCGCGTCGTCCTGTACTAACTAACAAATTATGAAAAATACAAAAACTCTTTCCAGCAGTCCCTGGATCCGCAGTCCCCCATTCTCTTTCCTTTCTTCCACGTAGCCATGAAATGAGGGACTGCGGATCTAGATTTGGGGTGAGTCAACTAGCTCCATGGTTTCCGTGTACTAAGGCTATCAGTACAAGGAAGAGGGCACCTTTGCACAAAAGATTTTCATTATAACAACTGCCTGAACAGTCTGCGGACTAACTACTAGAGTTCTGGAAGCCGGACACCCCACACCTACTACTGGCACCTCATTTTAACAACTAAAAGCACTTCTAAGAGCAGGATTGAGGTATAAGGTTCTTTTAGTATTAGCGGTGATATTTCCTCCAGCCGACGGACATGGATAGACCACTGTCCATTAAAAGATGCCGGACAGCCAACCTTTATCATAATCTAATTCTAACAACTATAGAAAGCATGATTTATTGGAATGCCGCTAAAGAACGAGGAGTAGTATTTCTCCCTTACTCTGGTAAAACGACAAAACACTGCCGGNGCCTGGACAGTCTACGGACTAACTACTAGAGTTCTGGAAGCCGGACACCCCACACCTACTACTGGCACCTCATTTTAACAACTAAAAGCACTTTTAAGAGCAGGATTGAGGTATAAGGTTCTTTTAGTATTAGTGGTGATATTTCCTCCAGCCGACGGACATGGATAGACCACTGTCCATTAAAAGATGCCGGACAGGCAACCTTTATTATAATCTAATTCTAACAACTATAGAAAGCATGATTTATTGGAATGCGCTAAAGAATGAGGAGTAGTATTTCTCCCTTACTATGGTAAAACGACAAAACACTGCCGGTAACCAGCAGCTAAAGATTTTGTCAGTGTAACTTTACCAGAGAACTCAAAGGTACACGTCAAGAAATTTAAAGCTGCTAGCAATTCGCATTTTGGTAATATCACAAAAGAATTGAAAACTTTTTTGTAGCAAAATCTATGTAATTCCGCAGCAAGGAGGTTTTTATGGACATTAAATTTTTTTTACGAACAATCAACAACATAACGTACTTTTGAAAGATCTTATCAGTGCCCAATGAATCATTGAAGGAAAAAGTAACAAGTTTATTTGGCTCAAATAACTTAGCATTTATTATTTTCTTGAGATCGTCAAAATCCTTATCGAATTAGCAAAATAGAATTTTGGTCTAGTAGATCTTTAAAAAAGGCCACAAATTTCCGAGACAGTGTCACACCATGAAAACAGGTTGACTGTAGACGATTCGGTACAAACAAAGGCCACATGAGAAGTGGAAAGAAAATTTCAGGGAAACAAAATATCAGCCATTGTCGAAAAATTACTAACGATGTTAAATTGTGCTGATAATATCTTCTGTACAGTAAGTTCTGAATTACAGATAAAAAATGTCTCTGTTACATCAAAAGCCTTTGGTTGACAATTTTAACGAAAGGAAGAGTTTTTCTGGTCGAATTTGAGATCGAGGAACAAATGTAGAAAGAGCTGCATTTTCAACACACGTGATTGGCTATCTAGGAGCAACATCGACGAACAAAGATTGAATCTTTTGTTGTTGCAAATTTGAAAATGTAGTCTGCACCACAAATCATCATCATCATCATCAATTGCTACTATGCACTACATACAGTATATATGTATGGCAGCAAGAAATAAATGCACCTAGTGGAAATGTTGACTTGCTACAAGTCTCTCTTCTCAGGTCTCTAAGTCTCTAAGTAAAGAGAGACTTGTAGGAGTCCAGTGGAAATCCTGCTGACATTCGACTACAAATTTCGATTACTCAGTGATGTAAAACAGATGAGATTTGAACTTTCGTGAATCTTTTAAAAAGTGAAAACATTAAATTGTATTTATCTGGAAGATTTAGGTTTCACGCTCTTATTCATAAACTGCCACAAATGTCCAACTTGCGTATGATTGGTGTTTCACCCTCTTCTCTCTCTTAAAAATATCTGAAAAATATCAGAAAATCGTTTCCTTTAATTTCATTTCTTGGGCAAGACTGAGTCAACGTAAGGTGAAAGGTAAAACCTGAATACAACCTTGAAACTACTGTAATATTGTTTGAATCGAATTATTTCTATGCTAAGACTCGTAATCACTCACGTTCTCATCAGTTGACACGTGCCTATAACATGAATAGCGCCTTCGCATAAAGGGAGGACATGAAATTAATAACAGTGTATGTTCAGTTTCTTTATACAGTGGCCTATTGTTCATACTATGACATGTGCAAATTCTCTCTCGAAAAATAAGAATCCCACTTGATACAAAGTTGGTTTTGTTTTGATTTTGAATCTTGAAGAAAATGCAGTTTTAGGCTAGGCCATGTTGCTGGGCGTTACTATTACGATAATCAAGAGAGAACAGCTAATATTCGGATTTGCACGATAAACCAATGAAATATGACACATATGTTACGCAGCATGAATCCATACACATGGTTTTGGGTAATGAGCAGTCAACAGAAATATAGCATTCCTATGCTATGAATAAAAGCGTAAAGCGTTAATAAGCGAACGGAAGAACGGAAAGGGAAAGAATGGCTTTTAAAAATACCTCCCTCATGATGTACAAGTGTGAGGCATTAATAATCGAACGGAAAGGGGAAGCAACGCTTTTTTTTAAATACCTCTTCCAGCCAATTGCGCTAATACATTTACATGGAATATTTACAAGGGCGTCCCCAAAAAGTGTGCCTCATTTGTGTGGCTGCTGCAGAGGAGCTGTAACTTCAATTGCCCCGTTTTCTACACAGTTGCATATAGGATATGCTTATACTTAGAGTTTGAGACCTTGTTTGAGTAAATCTGAAAATTATTTGCTGATATATCGCACAAGAAAGGCAAACTAATAAGTCGTTGCTTAAAAGACAGCACTTCAATTTGTTCTTCGGCATTGTTCAAAATCAAGTAAATTTTGGAAGAAAGGGTTCTAGCGCTGAATTCAAATTTGTTTTATCTCTGTGAAAGGGTTAATAGTAATGTCCTATAGATAAACAACACTTTCACAAATGTAGAAAAAAACGACTTCTTGACAACCGTTTGTCCCTAAAAACGGTCTGTTTGGAATGGGACTATTCGGGTAGTATTCTTTTCAAACCACGGTAGAAGTATCTTTGATAATCGGAGGTATTGGCCTAACTTCATTCCAAGACAAGAACAGAGTAAATTGTGTAGTTTCTTACAAGTGCCTGCGGCAATATTTTATCAAAACCTATCACCCTTATCTGTCCCTGAAGCTACAGCATGATCAGAGATAGAGTGACAGTATTATATCTAGTTAACCTCTATCAAAACCAAGAACTAGTTTGGTTTCAACATTACTTTATCAATAAACTCTTAATCGATTATGTACCGTAGATTATCTAGTATGGTTTTTGCTGCAAAATCCTCCTTTGCTCAAGAAAATGTAATTTACCAGATAATAGGACAATTTATTGTTTGGAAGACTTCCAACATCTTATCATAGGACTGGTTAAAGAAATAATCATTCATGGCTTTTTGGTTTCAAAGTGATTTTTCTTAGAGACAGTCTTGACAATTTCATTTAGTATCAGGCAAATTTTTTCCAGCCATCTCTGGTCCCTGCAAGATCTACAAAACCAGAGAATAGGGCAGTTTATTGTTTGGAAGACATCCAATTAATAACTTATCCCCGTAAAGAGATGTTCAAAGGAGCAAATGTAAGTTGTTTTAGGAACGTTAGATATTATGCCTCGAATTGTTCGCTGTAGAAAGATTCTCAACCAGTTCCCAAAAATGTACAAAACAAGAAAGTACGACAGGTTTTGTCCAGAAACATCCTGCAATAAAACTTTCCTTATGTACATGTTCCTATAGGACAGTTTTTCGTCCACAAAATTACAATTAGTAATGGCAAGGATGGTTAAAGAAGCAACAGATAATGTGTTTTTGGGCTGCAACATTCCCTTTTTAGAAATGGTGCCAAGAAAGGATCTTATTTGTAGGTCTTGCTGTGTACCAATATGTGTACCCATAAAATGTACCCATAAAACAAGAAAACAGGACAGTTTTTTGTCTAGAAAATTACAATTACTTATAGCAAAGCAGGCTAAGGTAGAGACTATTATAGGGTTTTTTGGTTGCAAGATAAACGAATTTAGATTCTTGAACGATTAAATTCAGTGTCTCGTTAAGTTTTTCCATAAATCAGAGAAGTATTGATGATTTTATCCATTTTGCTCGACGCCATTTTCAGATAGGATTAGAATTTCTTGGTTGTAAATCTCTCACAAAGAAGACTTCGCAATCCTATGATAATAAATAATTTCCTACGTCTTTAGATATGATCTCAAGGAGTATAAGGACTATATGAAGTTAAGCTTGGTGATTTTACAATTATGAAACAATAATGGTACTGTTAAAGTTTTGGAAAGATAACATTTTTATCTGGGGAAACAAGTAGCAAACTGCCAATACTGAAGAGATAAAAGTATGTACGCTTGCTGAGGTGTGCGTTCGTGAATTATCCAGCAATTCCCATGATTCATAGTTCACTTAAAATTTAGCTGTGGAGATTTATTACTAAAATCGGTCATACAGTATAGACGCTGATATAAAGGCATGTCCTTATAACCGAAAATATTAAAACATGACGTCTTTTATTTTTCCAAATCGACTCGCATAGAAGGGCAGGCCATTATATAAATTTATCCCAGTTTTTGCTTACTGGGAGAGGGAGGAAATAAGGAAATGTACCTGACTGAACTGCCACGTACTTACTTTGTTAAGGGACCAAAGGAAAGTATGCAAAAGGAGAGCTGTTGATACGACACCATTTAGTAAGAATTAATGAAAATCAGCATAAATGATACACCATCTCTCATTTTTGTGATTTTCTCAAAACACACTGTATATAAGGGTGCTGGCCTTATATCCGCGTCTATACAGTACTGTTGTCTGCAAGACTGCTGAAAGAAAGCTGAAACACTGGACAAACTTTGTTTTACGCTTTTTAGTCCATTTGCCAGCATTTTCAGAAAATGTCCAGAATCTTCTTAGCAAAATTTGCCCTAACCTAAGAACGTTGTGACAGATTTTACTGAGAAGAATTTCAGACCTAAGTTAACATTTCCACGACAAAATAATCCTATACAGTAAACACCCCTGTATANGAAACACTGGACAAACTTTGTTTTACGCTTTTTAGTCCATTTGCCAGCATTTTCAGAAAATGTCCAGAATCTTCTTAGCAAAATTTGCCCTAACCTAAGAACGTTGTGACAGATTTTACTGAGAAGAATTTCAGACCTAAGTTAACATTTCCACGACAAAATAATCCTATACAGTAAACACCCCTGTATAAGAACCTACTATTTGGAAAGTCAGTATGGGTTCTTATACAATGAATTATACAATGGGTTCTTATACAATGGGTTCTTATACAATTGGGATCTGAGTTGAAAATTTCAGCCTGCAGGTTCTTAATCTACTAGGTTCTTATACGCGGGTGTTTACTGTAGTTCGTCATATCAACTCACTCCACAAGATCACAATTATGACGTAACTATGATTTATAACTATGATTTATTTCTCACAACAATAACCATGAGAATCATATCATTTAACACGCCATTTATTCGCTAAAAATAATTGTTCCGTTCTACAAACGGTGGTTTATAAAACTTAAATCAAACAAGACTTAAAGAGGTAAGAGTAAAAACAAAACAAAAATTATTACTTTATAGAGATCTGTTATTTCCTAAGAAGTCTGTACGCCATATTGGAGATTAAAATGGTTAACCCATCACATATAAATTCTATTTATGAATAAGTTGAGGTGACGAAAGAAGACATTCCTCGAGAAAACAACAAAATTATGTAGCTTTGCAATTCTCCTTCGCAGAGGTTTGCAATTCAAAGTTTGCATTTGTACTACTCGTCTTATCGAACACCCCACCCTCACGAATCTGCCTAGAACATTAGTTGAATGGCCTAGCACTGTAGGCCGGTCATTTATTACGTAAAATGATCGGTCCATTTGGTTGGGAGAATATGGGTGTCATCAGAGATCTGAACCAATCAAAGGAATGCTCTACCGTCATTAATAAACTGCGTTCGGAATTTCTCGGGTTGGGAAGGATATTAGCTATCTATTCTCTTCGGTCTGTGCCATTTTAAGGGACAGAAACTTATCCATAATTGTATACACATGCACATTTTTTTCAAAGGATACCTCAGAATAGCCGAAGGAAGACATCATAAAAACCATGATGCATGATTCTAAAGGAGGATGAAAGACGAAATGTTGTATCGCTCCAAAGAGATATTGCTCATCAAAAGGCCACCTAAAGATGCCTGAGGCCGGGCCGATCTATTATAGCCCTCCTCTTTCTATGCACATAGATCTTTGGTAACCTTCTATACTTTATTTCACATCAACGTGGGAGTGATTTGTAGATGGATTTTGGCTTTTAATCTCTCGTATCTACTTCGATGTGTTCATCCTACAGCCCTCGGGCACGACTTAAGGACAGACAAATATAAAGTAATTCACGTTCATTTGAATTTGAAGCAAGAAAGGATAGCTGGAGGCAAAGCTAGACTCTCAGATAAATACTCGATAAGCATTAACGTCAAGATTTTTTCTTTATGATTGATTCGACTACTAAACCAATTTCCTGGTGGAATACAAAACAGATCTGTTATCAAAAAAACCCACGTTAGCTCTGGGCCAATGTTTTTAGGAGAGTTAAAAGAAGACTCCCCTTGCCAAATAAGGAATATGCGGACAGCTGGCTAAATATATTCACCACTATTGGCTGCGAGGACTTTTCAAGGAGGGTGGTAATCTTTCGACAAAGGGCATCAAGGTTTCAAGGTCTGCAGAAAGAACATGGCCTCGCTATTACCTATTCTGTCACAAACAGACGTATTGAGTAGCAGACGAAAAAATAGGTCCAGGGGTTTGACTCAGGTGATTGGCAAGCTAAGTTCTCCGTGCTTTCATCAAAGCTAGACGGCAGGGTTAAAAGGTGGTTCATGAACAAGGTCATGGGCAAGAGTGAGAGTGTATTGAAATTATTGAAATTGTTACGTGCACGAACTAAGCAAAACAAAGCATGCGTGGACATTTCTTTGTTCTATTATTTACCTCTGCCTTTAGCCTTTAAGTGTACCTTGATTGGTAGCTTCGTCTTCGGCATAGATGTTTTAGCTATTCTGCAAAGGAGTCTGGATCGAGCTACATTCTTTTACATTTAGTAGAAATTTCTCAACATTTCAATGAACACAATAGTTTTAAAGCTCTCCCTTCGTTCACTCGAATTTTTCAAATCAACATGTCTAAAAGGGTAGCTTAAAGTAGACTTAATACAACCATTGTAGTTTTGATCCTGGACTGGATTGATACCGCTACAACTACTAAAGCGCAAAAACAACAACAACATCAATTCAATTCAATTCAATGAGCGAAAGTTGACGGGCTTGTGGAGTAAGGGTAAGCTTAAAGGTCTATTGGCGAAAACAGGCCTGCAGGCAAACTAACCGTGGTTGAAGAACTTGATCAACAACATCGCGTAAAGCAATGTGGTCTCTTTCGGTTCTGACAAGACATCCAATTGATGTATGCGTTTTGATAAAAAATTCTCAACAAAACCTCAAGTAATAAAAACTTTGTAAATATCCTCTGAACAGACAATGATAGGCGAATGAAAGTCTTAATACCTTTAAAGACTGAATCAAATAAAATTGAACTCATCAATCAATCCTTAACTTCTCTCATCCACGATAATGTCAACTAATAAAATTGGAATTCTTCTCCTCATCACTGTTTTTCGTGTGATTGAAATGCAAAATTCCTCTTTTTTGCAAAGCAGTATCTGCCTAACACTTACCACCACTTTAAGAATGCGACTTAAAAACTAACCACCTTGCTGTCGTAATTTGATAAACAAACTATGTGTCAGGCACAAAATTCATACAGTTTCAAAAGATTAAGTTTAACTTTATTTCAAGAAGTGAACTTTCTACGAAGAAACAAACTTGTTCTTTCTGTAAAAAAATTTGCTTCAGTTCAGTCGACAAGTCACTTGCTTCAGTTCAGTCGATATCAAATAGTTTCAGAAGTTGTCTACAAACTATAAATTTTGAGGAGGCAGAAGCAAGGAGCTGAGGTTACACCAGAAGACAGACGGTCTTGAATAAAGTAGTGAGAAATAGAACGGCATCGCAGAAGAGGCATAATATTTGTTTTAACCAGGAGAAGATCAGGCGTGACAACTTATCGTACTCTCCNTTGCTTCAGTTCAGTCGACAAGTCACTTGCTTCAGTTCAGTCGATATCAAATAGTTTCAGAAGTTGTCTACAAACTATAAATTTTGAGGAGGCAGAAGCAAGGAGCTGAGGTTACTCCAGAAGACAGACGGTCTTGAATAAAGTAGTGAGAAATAGAACGGCATCGCAGAAGAGTCATAATATTTGTTTTAACCAGGAGAAGATCAGGCGTGACAACTTATCGTACGCTCCGAGGTTCAGATAGAAATAAATGTAACTACGGATGAGAGACAGATATGAGCCAAAAATTTGTCATAGAGTGTAAGCAAGTAGCAAGAAATATCTGTCAACGCAGCAGGCTATCAAGCTTATGATGGCCTGGAGATGTTGTTAGATTCATGTCATTAGTGAGAAAAATGGCTTTAGCTGCTCATTTTGTGAATCTCGTTTCTTAACTTAGAGAGTTTTATGCTTTCAAGAAAAGGTAGGGAATACTTTAGGACTGTATAACTGTATCTCAAATATATTCTTTTCTTCTTGTTTTTTCGTTCCACAGACTACAGTGTCTAATGTTGCGTTTGTGGGCCCAGGGGGGGCACTCAGCACATGCACATACGGGGAGGTAAGTACGATATTTCTGGGTCAGAAAATTGCCAAAAGTGATATTTTTTGGTCCATTATTAAACTGAAATTATGGGCATCATATTATATTTTTTTGCATCAAATCTAGTTATGCTGATATTTCTGGGTTCTTCAGAGGCAATCCTGACCTCAATTTGCATTGTTTCAGGATATTTTAAGTGCGTTTACAGGTGTCTAAGTATAAAATGAGCTGATCTTTTTGGGTTGCAATGAAGCTGAACTGATATTTATGAGTCCATTCTTTAAGGCTATTTTTACACAGCTGATTATGCAATTAAAGTTTTGGGTTTAATGATAACCCTATCTATGAAAATGAAAGCTAATTCTGATTGAAAAGCCATTGAACAGATGAAATGTCACAGCAAATTTAAAAGGAGTAATTCTTGAATAACTGTTTAACATTTGGAAGATAATGCATAAGTAAAAGAGCAGAACTCAGGCTTTCAAAGCAAAAAGACTTCAAAAGGAAACTTGATATTATCGTGATGTGTTTACGGGGAAAGTTGATCAATTAGTTATGAAAGACAAATTGGAAGATAGTAAAATATCTTCTTTAAATTAAAACCACTCGAACCACCCTTATAATGATCGTTTTAATTCCAAATTAATCACTCTTCGATTGAATACTAAGCATGCTTTAAACTGAAGCATGACCTCACCTTAGTCTTATTAATCGAACTAAACATATTGACCAAACTAGGTTACCAGTTCAAAATATGGTCATATAATCGTCTCGAATCTATGCAAATGAAAGTTTGAGAGAATCTCTGCGAAATTATGTACGTTATGGAGAATCGTTTTGCTTCTATAATACAGTTCTTCTCCAAAAATGATTCCAAGTGAATTTGCATTTTCAGAGCTTTTTGCATTCTCTGCACTTTAATGTGCAACGTTTACCACTAGCGAAACCAAGATTCAACCTAAGAATGTTACTTGATCTTTAAACAGCTCAGCCCCATTTGGTGTTGTGGCGCAATGGTGTAATCCTCTGACTTTGCAGCCAGAACAGTCAGGCGGACAGGGCTCGATCCCAGGTAGAACCCCATCATTTGAGCGTCATGACAAGGGGTCGCGGACTTGATTAGGTCTTCTCTACTTCTGCGATCCCAGCGCTTGGNGTTCTTCAGAGGCAATCCTGACCTCAATTTGCATTGTTTCAGGATATTTTAAGTGCGTTTACAGGTGTCTAAGTATAAAATGAGCTGATCTTTTTGGGTTGCAATGAAGCTGAACTGATATTTATGAGTCCGTTCTTTAAGGCTATTTTTACACAGCTGATTATGCAATTAAAGTTTTGGGTTTAATGATAACCCTATCTATGAAAATGAAAGCTAATTCTGATTGAAAAGCCAGTGAACAGATGAAATGTCACAGCAAATTTAAAAGGAGTAATTCTTGAATAACTGTTTAACATTTGGAAGATAATGCATAAGTAAAAGAGCAGAACTCAGGCTTTCAAAGCAAAAAGATTTCAAAAGGAAACTTGATATTATCGTGATGTGTTTACGGGGAAAGTTGATCAATTAGTTATGAAAGACAAAT
Source organism: Aurelia aurita (assembly GCA_004194415.1). Taxonomy (NCBI): domain Eukaryota; kingdom Metazoa; phylum Cnidaria; class Scyphozoa; order Semaeostomeae; family Ulmaridae; genus Aurelia; species Aurelia aurita. The sequence goes on from REGM01000069.1 coordinate 282,554, forward strand.
TGGAAGGTAGTAAAATATCTTCTTTAAATTAAAACCACTCGAACTACCCTTATAATGATCGTTTTAATTCCAAATTAATCACTCTTCGATAGAATACTAAGCATGCTTTAAACTGAAGCATGACCTCACCTTAGTCTTATTAATCGAACTAAACATATTGACCAAACTAGGTTACCAGTTCAAAATATGGTCATATAATCGTCTCGAATCTATGCAAATGAAATCTATGCAAATGAAAGTTTGAGAGAATCTCTGCGAAATTATGTACGTTGTAACTGATAGGATCGATGTAAGGGTGCAGTAATGGAGAATCGTTTTGCTTATATAATACAGCTCTTCTCCAAAAATGATTCCAAGTGAATTTGTATTTTCAGAGCTTTTTGCATTCTCTGCACTTTAATGTGCAACGTTTACCAATAGCGAAACCAAGATTCAACCTAAGAATGTTACTTGATCTTTAAACAGCTCAGCCCCATTTGGTGTTGTGGCGCAATGGTGTAATCCTCTGACTTTGCAGCCAGAACAGTCAGGCGGACAGGGCTCGATCCCAGGTAGAACCCCATCATTTGAGCGTCATGACAAGGGGTCGCGGACTTGATTAGGTCTTCTCTACTTCTGCGATCCCAGCGCTTGGAGCTAAAAACGCAACTTCACTTTCACCTTCAGCTCCATTCAATTTCGATCTATCTTACAAGATAAAGATGGAAAACCAAAAATGGTGGTACCAAGAAATGTAATTAGACAGCGACAACACATCTCTAAAATCCTCAGGAAAGTAAATGGTGAGAATTCTAACAGCCAACATTTTGTCTTGTATTAGGTTGCATTGCTCATTTATATCCAAACATCTTCGAGGCTACATAACTCGAGCTTAGTTCTATGAAATTCAGCTTTCGATTTTAATATGACTTTAATTTTGATAGATGGTCCCCTCATTTGAAAATCAGTTACACTGTTCAACTGTTATAGAAAATTGATTCAAACTTCTAAAAGGAGTTCAAACATTACAGAACACAGTTTTGACTAGTTGTCTGCTTGTTTAACGCATCAAATGAAAGACGAGTATCAAACGGATGAAGATTTGACGATTTGAAAGTATCTACTTTCGCGACTAGTGCAACCTCTCTCTGATTATGCAACCTCTCTCTGATTACAGCACGGCAGCTCTCATCAGCAAACTGATATTCTTCCTGACGTATCACTAACATTAAATGAGGGAATGACATCTTTGGTGCAAATGTTGTTTCAGAAACCGTAAAAGAAGATCCCACAAGTCCCATCAGCTAAATAAGTGTACCATATTTTGAATTCTCGTTGTAGAGTTTGCAATATCAATCAAATCAATTTGAGCCATGACACAAATGCATCAAAAGAAATTTTCAAGATCGGTAAAATAATCAAATTTCGGTGATTTTTCAAAAAGTTTGGGTCTCCCGGAAGTACCACGTCGGATGGAGCATAAGTTATCGTTTCAGGGAATACAGGGTGCGCCAAAAAGAACTTCACATATTCAACAGAGACCTAGGAGGAAAGCTCCGATTTCTTTGCGTTTCACGACTGTTCGTTGTTGTTTTTTCTGCCCCAACTTGTTGAAAAATTATTGTAAAGTTATTTGAGCTCTGAGGCATAAAGTTTCGTTGTGTTTGGCTGTGGAGAAAATGAATTTAATTTTGGTGCACCCAATATATATTAATTCTCTGCTCATCATTTCTCTGCTCGTCATTTCTCTTCACGTCACGTCAACTTTTAGACCCTTATCGCTGTGAAGACAGAACAAACAAACCTTGGAGCAAATATTTAACTTACAGCTGTAAAAAAAGCTTTTTAAAACACTTACCAAACCAAATTAAAATGCCTGCAACCCTTCTGTAATCAGTAGCAGTGGTCGTCTGTTGCTTTGTCAAATGAGATGAATTTTCAAAGCTTTGATTTCCACTTATTGACCACTCTGTGCAATATCACTGGCGGAGCCGTTAACTAAACCACTGTCGAATGAGCCTGTTAACAACGATTGATGTCTTATATACTGCGGTGTGCATTGGTTGAAATATGATTTGTCTATGGGCGATCCTCGTGTTATGTCACACAACTTGAAATCCGACACTTGTCTGATCCTCATTGAATTATGAGATTTCAAATATCGGCGCGCTTCTTTTGTTGTTGACGCCCATTTTCTTTGTTCAAGCAAGCTCCTCCTTGGTACTATGGATTTTCCAAAGCCGGAAAGCTGCCCCACCTTGGCTACGCAGTTCTGATCCTGATCCGGAAACCACCATGGCCCCGAGGAACGAAACGAGAGGTGTGATACGCTTGGGATGGAAAATACTAAGCTTAAAAATTGGCTCTAAGTAGGATATTTAGGGAGCAAGAAGATATCAAACTTTCCTCAAATTTTCCAAGATTAAACTTTATTCTTAACGAAAGGGTGGCTTTGAAAGAACGGTTCAATCTGGCGCGAACATGAGAACGAAAACTGAGAATGAAATAGTTGACATGAAAGAATCAAGAATCGCAATACCGGGTGTCCCAAAAAAAAGGTAACGGATTTGGTTGGCTCCAGCAATGTGAATATAGCTTTGATCGATGGCTAATCACTCTCAAAATGTTCCTCGATAGTTAACTTGAACATAGATACCTCGTTTGGTGGTATTGGTGCCTTGAGAGCAGAGATATTGATCTTGATAGCTCAAATTTGTACCCACGTGCAAACCAGAGCTTTGGCCTTTNTGCTTCTTAACTATAATGAGGAAACAAATATAAATCGGTTCAGAGGTGGTAATATCTATCGATTCAGACGACTACTAATTTGTCTTTCATTTCATTCATTCATTCAATTTTTGATTCATTTTTACTTATTTAGGCACGGTAGCCCCGTCAGTCCATCAGAACTGCTTTTCAGGGAGCCGTGGAAAAAAATTACATTACAAATCAAAAAGATACTGCATAACATTAACAAAATTTGTCTTATTCTTCACTGATTCATGCAGTCCTTTATTTCTTCTAACACTTTCATTCATTCATTAATCTTTCTTTCCCATCTTTCTTTCTAACTTCATATATTTTCATTTATTCATTGGTTCATTCATTCATTTATTCATTCGTTGGTTCATTCACTAATTCATTCATTTGATGACATTCTCTTTCTTCCTTTCATTTCTTTCCTGTATTTTCATTCATTCATTCATTCATTCATTCATTCATTCATTCATTCATTCATTCTTTCATTAATTTATTCATTCATTCATTCATTCATTCATTCACAAGTTGAAAATTTGCAACCTTCATTCGTTCGTCTTTATATTTCTATTGACTCAACTTTTCCGATTCCTCCCAAATCGTGCCAAAAACAACATGACCTAAATAATAGGAGGGATTGTAAGAAATGGTTCAAGTCCGATTCTTTTAGAATCAAGACAGAAAGGCAGTAGCGGAAATTTTAAGGCAAATGGATGCGGCAAGTGGATGTGGATAAAGTTAACTGGAATTATTACTTCGTCCCTCCTATCATTTAGTAAAGTATCCGTTCGTCACTGAACTCAGGTGCATAAACAAGTGCAAACTTTGTAACAATAGAATCCGTTGCTTCCGAATGGCACGCCAATACCAAGCAATTAGCGACTGAAGGCGATTCGCGTTTGAGTTGAAACGAAACGGCTCTCGACGACGGCTGATGAGTCCAGCCACAAATGTAAATAAGGCACACCGCAAATAATGCACAGAAGACACTGCAAATAATGCTAATTCAATAACATTGCATGCGAATAGTTTTATTAAGAGAAAGATCTGAGAATATATCCAAGACAGAAGAATGGAATGATATATCAATTGCAAGGAAAAGTAAAGGAACGAGCATTGATCCCTGAAGGATTCCACATTTGATGTTGCCTAGGTCAAAGCGATTGGAGTGTTTTCTGGCAGAAACCTTTCATAAAGAAGGATAACTATGACTGGATTGAAAAAGCCAAAGTGTAATTGAGTTTAATAAACTAAAAATCTTGATGTGCTTAAGAGTTTGCTTATTGACGTACATTAATAATTTGATTCGTTCGAAATACGAAATATGGAACGCTTTTAGAAGGAAGTATTCAGAATGTGACGTTGTAGAAACAAAGACGTTAAAAGAGTAAGCCAAGCCACTGCATTCGTAAAACATACGAAACTGATACTACAATAAAACTACGATTTTCCAGACTCGTTTGCACCGGACAAAATAGCCCGGATACGTAATTGAGAGCCTGCAAAATTGAAATTTTGAATATCAATTGTTGAGTCTCAGGATTTCTCTAATGTCAATGCTAATCATTTTGGTTTGCAGAGTCAAGCACTTGTAGAATGATAAGTTCAGAGTGTGATTTCGTGGAAATTGATCCATGGGAAGAGAATGGCTTCTTTTTCTCTGAGCTAGAAACATCGTCCTAAATTATGGCATATTTGCTTTATCTGCAATGTCGTTCTTACACTGAAATCTTGTCACCTACATCCAACAGTAGGCATGGGAGGAGACCAAACACTAAGCAGAAGGCGTGGAAGTACGTAGCAAGTCTTTGGTATAGCTTTGCAAACTTTCAGTTTCAAAACAATCACCATAAATTCAGCTAGGTCAAAAATCTTAAAATCATAAACGTAGCAACAAATTCTTTCTCTCGTCTCAACTGTAACATTTAGAGGCAAAAACTTGAAGTAAAAAGTCACAATGACAGCCACAAAATGTGTACAATTCGATGTTAGTTATCGCTAACTTAACCAGGTCAAAAATCTTAATAAGAGCATAGAAGTAGCGACAGATTTTTTTCGTTCGTCTCAACGTCAAAAGAACTTGAAGAAACTTGACCCAGACAAGAAGTTATTTCTAGCCATGGTAACTTCAAAGCATAATTTATTCAAAGTAAAAGATTTAAAAAGGGTGTAGCAGTTGACGTAATGTCTCTTTCCCCCTCAATCTCTATTTCGTCTTTCATGAGCAGGATAAACCATTGATAAATCATCGGCTAGCACAGCTTGCTTTGAAACATTTGATATACAATTGTTTTTCTAACTTGCCTCTTAATTCAAAATGACCAACAGTCTTCAATTAACAATTGTCTGCGAATTTTTAGTCCTAGCTTCGGTTGAAATTTTGAGTTCAGATAGCTAAGGCTGTGTTCATGGCTAAGGCTAATTAATCGCATACAAAGAAAAGACAAGCGAGGTAGGAGATGGCAGAATTTACTGTCGCTCAGCGATTGCCCAGAAGAGAGTTGCTGGCTGAAGATGTTGAAGTTGGTACAGCAAACAATTATCAAAGAAGTACACAATTCAGCATACCTTAATGATACAAGGCATTCGGTCAAATCTTAGTTTCTCTTCATAGATTTTCATATCAATCAGCACCTGCAAGATATAAGTAGGCTTAAAAAGTTAAGATAATGGTAGTATCAGAATCTAAATAGGCCCCACCTTCATTGCATGATACTAAGTAAGCTAAGTAGGTGTTTAAATATTCACTCAAGCAAATTACCAAACGGATTACCAATTACACTTTAAAGGCTCTTGGGCAACCGGCATGCATTGCAGCCCTATTTGTAAAGGTGGCCTAATTTCATGCTGCATGAAAATCAACGAAAAACAAAACAAACAATCACAAGGCATGCCGGTTGCCCAAGTCCCTTTAAATGACCTCTTTTCTTGAATGAAACTAGCTGTTACGGAAGAAAACGCAGCATTTTCAGGAAAAATCTGTATTTAGTCACACCCAGACACCAAGAAATTTCGTGGACGTTTATCCTCCGTTGCAAAAATCATGAAAAACTCAATTCTTTTCCTGTTCACAACTGAACAATTTACAGCATTACGATTAATATTTTGAACAACACAGGGCACAGGGGAAACTCAAAGCTGAACATTTCACAAATACCCTTATTATTATAGTCCAAATATCAAAGTTTCTTGAATCCAGGAAGTTTCTTAAAAAATTTGCATGAGTTTTCGAAGAGGAATAATCCTACACAACGGTCTAGAATCTTCACGTTCATTTGTTTCTGAGTTTCCGGTTTAGAATGAAATTAATTTAACGGAGATAAATCTGGTGTTTATCTGAAATTATTAAAAAAACAAAGAGCTACATTGATTCCAGGTAGAGCAGGATGTCCTATACTTACGTCATCTCTTTCAACGTTAAATTTTAACCACTTTTGGAAGGAATTCCTTTTCGGATAAAAGTGACAACAATTTTGTTTCCTTTCCAAACCAATAATACGATTTTAATTGAGTGATTTTATATTTTATTTGCAGCTAAAGAGGGAACATCATTACTCAAGCATCCTTATACATCTATTTGCATTTGTCATCGTTGTTTTCTTGAAATATATCTTTAGCGTTATTGTCTATTGTTCTCTTGCTTATAGCACTGATGGAATTACAGGCTGTTCAAAAACGGATCATTATTTGTTGATTTCATGTGACATTTTGCTTGAATTTAGGAATTTTCAATAGCTACTTTCATGCATATCAAATTCTGATATCAGTTAAATAGTTAACTCAATTACAGAACGTCATTTTTAAGACCCACATTTTGGAACCCACCAAAACCAGGGTCTCCAGGAGTAAGAGCCAACAATGGGGCTATTCATATAAAAAAAAGTTTTCCCAAGGGTATTACGTATTGTCTTAAACGTATCAGCCCTTGAAAAGGCTTGCAAAAGATTATATTGGGACAAGTCTAAAGTTTTGTTCAAACCAGAGTAAAACGAGTTATAACTGGGACAACGAAGATCCTAAACTCATTTTACACACATATTTAGGGAGTTATCGCTTCCAAATAGGATCAAAACTTTTCGATTCAAGCCAAATGCGTTTGGGCATCTTCAAAGGCGCGGGCGAAATCTCAAATTGAGGCAAAAACAATTTCGACGCTTTTTCCATCGCATTGCTATTGCATTTCTGACGCGTTTTTACTCTAGCGTGAACCAAGCTTAAATCGTTTCGTCTTTGATGTAAGAGTTTCCGATCTTGGCCAGCTCTGCGCTAAAAAACCTCTCGTTTTAATCTGACTACACAAAGTCAAACCTCTACCTGATGAATGGAGTAACCAACATTGCTGATAAATGTATCATTCTCTTAGTTAACAATTTGAGGTTCTAATAGAGCCCGTTTTAGACCAATTTGATTTAAGTCTTGAACGGTATTTCGTCTGACAATCATCAGAGAATGAAACTTCAGATGATATCCGAAAGTCAAAACGAGAAATAAATACTCAAGAGTGTTTTGGAATAAGCCAATCAGAAACATCCGAGGCTAGATTGGTATTGTGTTTTGAACACCAATCAGAGCCTCGTAATACAGGCGTATGGACCAATGAGGATTACTTGAGAGTCTGACAGCCTGTTTATATGAGGAAAAACACCCCACCTGCCAGACCTGAGGCCACCTTCCCATAGAATCCTTTGTATTTTTCATTATGCATTTATATGACGAACGCAGTACCACCGGTATAATGGAATCTCACCAGAGGTGAAATTCTTCCATGTAAACGAAACAACACCGGTGTGGTGAAGTGAATTGGTTTATTCGTTGATTTTTATTGGTTAATTCGTTCTGATTTCACGGAAACGAGACTTTACCCCCATCTCGCCTCTCAGCCCCGGAAAATTCCACTGACTGGAAATCAGCCTTGACAGATGAGGTGAAAATCCCATATAAACAGTGGCTGAAATTTACATCGCCTGAAATGTCCTGTTTTTCCTCATATACACAGGCCCTGTGGGTGAGAAAACGAACTACTTTTATATTCACAGCACTCGTTTCCTAGCTTTTATACAAACAGATTCCAAATCCTTGATTCTTTTTGGAAGAAGATAGGATTTGATAGATTTAAGTATTATGTGATCCTATTTGGTATACGGAAAAACAGAAAAAGCAGTCTGTTGCTTTGAGAAGATTTATAGTGTGGTGAGGTCCTTAAAAAGAAGCATTTAAGATGAATTTCAACCATTCCTTAAATCAATGGCAACATATTTGTGGCTGTATGACAGATTACCCTTCGAATTTTCAGAAGAAGAACTATTTTCTAAGCCGTAGGGAAATTTAAGGATTACTTGGAATTTCTCGTTACATCCAAAACACCAAAATGGTTTAAAGATTATCACTTAACTGTTTTTGAATGCTCAGCCGGGAGAGTCAGAAAAATGTATAGACGTTTGAAAACCTGTAGCTCTCAAACCAGTTATTGGATTCCTATAAACTGATAATGCTTGTGTAGCTAACATATCAAATTAGATAAGAAAATTTAGTTTGTCAAAATCAGTCGCATCGTTTTCATATTATAAGCGATTTTACAAAAATGCTTTATCTCTAAAGCCTTCAAAACAGGCCAAAAATATTTGATCAAATTTGCTAGCAATTTAGCCCCAAAGCTATCATAATCAAATTCTATCTGCCTTTCTTGTCGCGCAAACTTTTACTAGGTATGTAAGGAGTTTGCTGCATCATCGTATCCACTTGGGACTCTCATTCAGCCTTTTGTGTCTATGTTCTATTACCATGAGGCTGGATTGCTAGTAACTTTGATCATGGTTTTTAGGCCTGTTTTGAAGGATTTTGAGATGATACATTGTAATATGAAAACGATGTGACCGATTTTAACAAACTAAATTTTCTTATCTAAGCTGATATGTTAGCTACACAGGTATTATCAGTTCATATGAATATCAAAAACTGTTTCAGAGCTACAAGCTTCAAACGTCTATACATTATTTTGACTCACCTGGTAGCAATACATTGAAAGATACTTACGAAGTCTTTGTCAATTTGCCATATCACCACGATTACCATGCTTCAGTGCTTCACCACAATTTCTGCTGACAATAAATTGTTGCAACTGCCTGCAGTATTCTCTTCGGATCTTTGAGTGCTCTGAAGGTTTGAAATGCGTAGAAATAAATTTTGGCATTCTGGTTCAAAATTATTTGAGAAAGTATGGAAAGTAGTATCAAGATAACACTGAGTGGGGGTTGGGATCCGGGGGGGGTACATAACATGTTGAAGGTACGGGTATGTGCCGCCCATATGGGTTGGTTTTTGGGCCCAAAATTCTCTAAAAAAGGGTAATTTTTTGGTAGATTTTCCTTAAACATGGATCGGTTTAGCTGAAAAATCGGCTACAAACAAATTTAGCTACAAACAAGTTGCAAGAGCACAACATTTTAACGAGAACATATTCATATTAGGAGGGTCCTGAAAAGGGTTCTCAATCCTATTTCCCAGTCATTATTTGCGGGCGATCCCAGTCGCTTTTTGTAGATGTACAATTGATGAATATTTAGATAAATAGATAGATGGATAGATAGATAGATGACATCAAGACCTGGGTTGGGCTACAAATCTGGGATTCTATAAATGCAATTGTAATGGACAGAGAACGATAGCGACGTTTGTGTTATAATGTATCGCATTCAGTAAAAAAAACGGAGAAGATGAGCAATATACAGTTGATGATCAAATCCCATTCTAAGTCTATTGTTTTTGCCCTTGGTACTCCCAGTCACAGCTCATAAAATCACAGTTCACAAAATCCCAGTTTCAGCACAAAATCCTTCTCCTAGAGTGTCGTTTTAGGCAAACCCCAGATCCCATGTTACCCCTTCAAGACTCTATATCAGTACAGATCGATGCTGTTTCGCAAGAACGTTAGTGTTAACTTTGGGATGCAGCAAGGATTGAGGAAAGTTTAATTGCATCCTGGATTCAATCGAGCCATGCTACATAAGCGTAAGAACAAGGGGGGCTGGCGGCGGCTGAATCCCTAAAGTTCTAAAAATTGGCCGTATTCGGGCAAAAGATCCGCCTAAAGTCGGGTTAAATGTTCGTAAACAATGGCCCTGGTCGGCAGCCCCCCAGATTTTATCTTCCTGTACGCTTATGCATGCTAGCGAGCTCTAAGGAGTCAACATTTATGGAAAATAGAACAAACAATCGTGGCAACAATGTTACCTTTAAAGAACCATGATGCATCGCTTCAATAAAGATTTCAGAAATAAAGAACGAGATAAAAGATAAGAAAATTTCTGCTGGTATTACTTCGCAAAAGGATGAAATTAAACTTATGATTAGGTTGGTTTACTGTTATCTTTAAAGGCTTTAAAACCCTAAATTCATTTAGGATAATTCAGAATTTAGATAACAGTTTCAGTTAATGGTTAATTAAAATGCTTGATTTGATAAGAGAAAAGAATTATAACGAAAAGTAAAACTGGGTCAAAAAGCTTAGGACCACATGGACTTGCAACGAGTCTCTCTTGTCAGCGCAAAACGTGAAAGACGAACGCAAATTAGAACGAGGGAAAGAAGAGAGGCGGAGAGAGTCCCTCTCCCTCCTTTTCCTTCACTCTGCTTGTTCATATTGTTTATTCCACGTCTTGTGCTGACAAAAGAGAGAGACTTGTAGCAAGTCCAAAGACCACAGTGTAGTATTTAAACTGGGAATATAAAATAACATGATGAAATATATGAATAAGGAACTGAACGGTAATTGTGACGATAAGCATAATTTACAAAGATTTGGAAGCTCGGTGAGATGACCAGAGTATGTGACAAACAGATGAACAAATAAACAAGTATGTTTAGAACTGGTAAATAAATAAACGAATGAACAAACGGATGAATGAATGAAAGAAGGACGGAAAAAAGATAAATGAAAGAAGAAATGAATGAATGAATGAATGAATGAATGAATACAAATGAATGAATTGAAAAGAAACTAAAGACAAAGGAGCTCGCGCCTCGTGTTTCTAGAAATGTCCTTGTATTTTTTTGTGATATCTCTTAAAATTTAAATCTTTCAGATATAAAGACATGTGACATCCCGGGGGGTAACTTGACCAACTTCTGAACATGGGTGTGCCCCCGAGTTTTGGACGGCCCACCTAACCTTGTGACGCTTTCATACCAGTTTCCAAAAACACAAATTTTAGCAAATTTTTGTGATCAAGGACATCATAATGTCATCGAAATCGAATACTTGCGTCAAAAATGGAAATCCACAAGATTTAGAAAACTAGGAGTGATGATTTCTATGACGTAAATTTGGCTCAAATTAAATTATTTCAAAACCAAAACATCATTCAAATGAGAGTTTACGCATTAGGGACGCATTAGTGGTTTTAGAAAGCACTTGAAGAGTTGACAAGGACTTTATTTCCCAGCATAGCATAGAGCCCATAGGTTCCAAATCTTTAAAAGGTCAGTGTAAAATTCTATGACCTATTTCTTTGAAATGAATGGCTTGAAAGACATTTTGGCTACTTTGCTATAATTCTACCGTTGGATTTTTCAGAAATTTTGAATCTTTTTCGAAATTACAGCGTATTTTATATTTCAACTCATTTGAGGATATGAGGACATCAAATGTCAAAATTTTATACCAGAAGAGTTAAAGAATTGTGCTTGATACCATATTGTAGACGAATATAAATTATGGTTTTCTTGAAAATTATTCTTTGTTTCCTCAAAATGTTTAGAAATTAAGATGGTTGTAAGTTATCTCCAAAAATTTTCTTGAATCCTTAAAAAGGAAGAAAAACCCTCTAATTCTGAAAATATCGAAGACTTCAGAAAATTCCAACGATAAAATTATAGCAAAGTAGCAAAAGTTTCTTTCAAGCCATTCAATTCAAAAAAATAGGCAATATAATTTACACCAACCTTTTAAAGAGTTGGAACCTATGCTTTAATTCCCAGTCTTGAATTGGAAGAAACATAAAACAGGAAAGGACTTATATATAACCTGAAAATTGGTCCAGGCATGGTGAGTGTAAAGACATTTGACACAATTCAGAACAGTGGCTTTTTTATTATTCATTAATTCAGTACCTGCTGATTATGCGATTTGACTACGTCTGTCACATGTGTGAAAAAGAACAAGGGGGTTGAAATAAAGCTTTTACAGGCATGACAGATTTTGTTCCATTCTGGAACAAGACAACAATTCTAAAAATTCATCTTAAATTTCAAAATAGGTTAAATTTGCTTTTCATTGATTTCTGCAGCCTCAAAAGCAACCATTCAAATGCAATGCTTGGCAATTTGAAATAATCTGGGGAAGAATGAAGCTAACAATTAAAATTTTGATAAAACAATATTTCCCTTGCCATAATCAGGATTCCCCAAAGCTTAGCAAGGTGGAAATTGANAAAATCTATCTAGGGTTGAACTTTTTCTTTTGATTATAAATAATATATAATTGTAAATAGGTTTTTAACATTATGGTTTTTTATAGTCTAATGTATCATTATTTTAATTGTATATTGTAATTAGGTTTTTATTGGAGGGCCCCTTGAAAACCAGCTTCTGCTGAAGGGCAACCCTCCTTAAAAGATTGAAATATGAAATATGAAATATGAACCTATGCTTTAATTCCCAGTCTTGAATTGGAAGAAACATAAAACAGGAGAGGACTTATATATAACCTGAAAATTGGTCCAGGCATGGTGAGTGTAAAGACATTTGACACAATTCAGAACAGTGGCTTTTTTATTATTCATTAATTCAGTACCTGCTGATTATGCGATTTGACTACGTCTGTCACATGTGTGAAAAAGAACAAGGGGGTTGAAATAAAGCTTTTACAGGCATGACAGATTTTGTTCCATTCTGGAACAAGACAACAATTCTAAAAATTCATCTTAAATTTCAAAATAGGTTAAATTTGCTTTTCATTGATTTCTGCAGCCTCAAAAGCAACCATTCAAATGCAATGCTTGGCAATTTGAAATAATCTGGGGAAGAATGAAGCTAACAATTAAAATTTTGATAAAACAATATTTCCCTTGCCATAATCAGGATTCCCCAAAGCTTAGCAAGGTGGAAATTGAGGGTTTTGATTGATATTTCTGAGGCATATTTCAATTTAATTCCTCTTCAGTTAATGAGAATACAATAACCCTTGAACCCTGTCAATATGCACAAATCAACATGACACCATACAAAGATTACAAAAACAACAAACGAAGATGGAAAGTTGAAATGCTCAAAAATTTATAGAAAACCATCCAAGTCTTAGCTCTGCCTGCTGTGGAACCGACACAACCTTTAAATCTATATGGTATGATGGGTATAAATGCTACTAATTCATCAGTGAATCTTTTGGATCAGACGACTACTGTTAGCCAATAAAATGGACTAATTGATTTTGTCTATAAAAAGCTGCTAAAAGTTGCGAAATGCACACTATGCTAGCACAGAGTGAATTCACGGCAACTGTGAGAAAGAGCACAGCATGAAGTGGGCACAATAGTCAACAAACGACACTTTGAATTCATTCTAGAAAGACCCTGTGTATGAATGGGCTTTTTATATGTAGCTATTTGTAACCTGCAGCTGTCACAAACATTGCACTAAATTTGCTTGCTGATTCCTCCCTCTTTTACCTGACTTAAAAGGAACAAGACTTGAAGCAATTCTACTGACCCTCCAAAAGGCAGATCTTATTAATTTAATCAATATAAATGAGGAACAAATACACCACTTTGACAAACAGCCATCATTATGGAAATTTTTCCACATTTTGTTGATGTATGAAATTTTATACTCTAGCTTTGGATTTAGCCCTCAATATTCTAGCTCCCTGGTTTCATGTTCCTAGTCTTTGTTATATTAATTTTACGATGATACAAAGTTTTTAATTTTATAAGGGATTTAACTGCAAACATCGTTTAGGGGTAAAATTTACTTTTTTTTGGTCAAACCCCTATAAAATTTAGAGCTTTAGATCACAGTAAAATCAATATAACAAAGACTAGGAAGACAAAAATTGTGCAGCTGGACCATATTGTGAGTGCGGAATCAGGATCTGGAGTTGAAAATTTTGTACTACAAAATTTGGAAAATTTCCATAATGGTAGCAATATGTTGTGACGCATTACAGTATTTTGAATTAGCAAAAAACCTTCTTAGATTTTTAAAATCTTAAATTTTGGGGATTTAGTAGACTATTTTTCATAGAATGAGTCTACACATCAATATCTTATTTTGTCAACCATGGCAATTTATCAAGGTCAACATTTCCTCCACACAACACTACACATATCTTATCAAGTGAACTATATTCATTCTTAAACCTATCAGTTAAGATTGCAGCCACACCAACGGCAGCTGATGGTTCTATAACCAGTTTCATTCTCTCAAAAATAAGTTTCATCGCAGACACAATCTCTTCTTCTCCAACAACAACAACATCACTGATATTGTCTCTAATTATTGGCCATGTGATATTCCCAACACTCACTCTAAGACCATCTGCAACTGTCTTTGGAGCTGTATCATTAGGTATTCGCTTCTTAGCTGCAAATGATCTTGCACAGTCATTTGCAAGTAATGGTTCAGCTGCCAATATCTTTATGTCTGGTTTCAAGCCCTTCGCAGCAACACAGATGCCACTAAGCATTCCTCCTCCACCTACGGGCACTACAAATGCATCCAAATCAGGCACTTCTTCTAATACCTCTAAAGCCATTGTTCCTTGCCCTGCAATGATATCTGGGTCATCATATGGCGAAAGAAAAACAGCATCAGGGCCTAGCTCTTTCATTACTTTTTCTGCAGTTGCTTCTCTGCATTCTTGTGTAGGCTCACATTCAATAATCTCAGCTCCGTAGCCTTTCACTGCATTCTTTTTCACTTGTGGTGCATTAGATGGCATCACAATACAAGCCCGCAATTTATTGATGCTTGATGCCATAGCAACTGCTTGTGCATGATTTCCACTGCTATGTGTGACAATAATTGGTTTCTTATCACCTGACTTTTGCAGAATATTATGAATAGCATGTGTTGTACCTCTGATTTTGAAGGCACCAATCTTTTGAAAGTTCTCACATTTGAAATAAATTTGCTTTCCAGTGATTCTGTTAAAATATTGACTTGTCATGATTGGGGTTCGATGGACAAATGGCTTGATAATCTCTGCAGCTTTTTTCACTGACTCTAAACTTATTGATGTTCCTGCCATGTTTGATGATCAACCTCTGATAATCTTCTTGTGCAGCAAGCCTACTTGTGGGTAATCCTGTCTGTGTTGATGTGGCACTGTTGTTGCTGTGCGCGGTCCTGATGGTTTAGCCTCTTTTACATTTCTCTGTGATCTTGATTCTTGATTCTTGAACTTCTGAACTTTAGATTCCTCCATCCAGATACAAAATTCGGCAAATAAAATTCAATTTCTTAGAGGGGCTTATTTCTCTCAAATCCATTTTACAACTGTTGTTTTTAGATATAAAAGTATTTTATGTACTTACATAATATACTCTGAGAATATAATTGGTTGGCTCTAACTGGACCAAATGCTTAAAACGAGGTTTCCCGGTTTCCCCATACAATAGGCCTATTAGTATTACCCGACCCGTATTACCAGGTAGTTGTAGGCCCAAACGCCAGCAAGGCTGTGGTGGTCAGGAAACCTGAACTTGACACATCAACAAAATAATTTTTAAATTGGTCAAATAAATTATAACTTCCTTACCTTTTCATAGCAAGCACTGCTGTTACATCGACGTCCACTTCTAAAATTGTCTTAGGCCACCAACCGCTATGAGTTGCTCGACCAGGCCAGACCAGGCTTGTTCAAAAAGAGCGGGAAAATTGACAGCCTCGTATAGACAAATCAGCTAGAGGCAGAAAGGGTGTATGACCAAATAAGGAAACAAAGCTAGCGAAGACATCAGGCATTTGTGGGATAGTTTAGGAGGAGAAATGGTTATTTTCCACAGTTCATTGTTTAAAAAGTTCCTGCTCGAACCCAAAAGTTCAGATTTCCTGAAAGTAAACAGGCCCTTCCAATCGAAGTAAACAAGTCTTCCAGAGCTGCTGTTTTTTAGGAGGCGCTGCTGGCCCTAAAATTCTCTAAATCCAAAAATCTTCGAAATGAAAGAAGCCTAGTGTGCACTTTTTATGAGAATGATTTGGCTCTTCTTGGGGCGGCCCTGTCAAAAGTGTGAATGAACGGGGCACTAAGTGGAATATGTCATTTGCCTAATTTGCATTCTCCATTTTGAGAACAAAACGATTTATGTTTCATATCCTGAACGGAATTCTCCTGCTAAATACTCTGACATTTACTTTTCTGAAGAATCTTATTTTATTAGTTAAAATCTCTTACGTTTGCGAGAGAGGGCTCGGTAAGGTAAGGTAAGGTAAGGTAAGGTAAGGTAAGGTAAGGTAAGGTAAGGTAAGGTAAGGTAAGGTAAGGTAAGGTAAGGTAAGGTAAGGTAAGGTAAGGTAAGGTAAGGTAAGGTAAGGTAAGGTAAGGTAAGGTAAGGTAAGTGTGCGGGGGTGCGCCATTCAGAACGTCGGAGAAAGCCCCTTTCCTCGAAATTTCATGTACACACTCGTCGTTACTGCAAGAGAGGCACATTTTCCCTCGACCTCCAAACAAGTTACACATTTTCCTCCTTTGGCTCCAAATAGTACTCACGTTGTAATGATAACGGTGTCTATAAAATATATGTGCACCGTTTTCTTTACGGCCCTTTACTGCACCCTCGAGAGGCATATTTTCCATCGACCTCCCAAAAAGTTACGAATTTTCCTTTTTTGGCTCCAAATGCTACACATGTTGTAACTAAAACGTTATGTATAAAATGTAGGCACACCATTGCAGTTACTGCACGAGAAGTACATTTGCCGTTGACGACGATAAAATTTGCGAATTTTCCTTTGTTGGTTCACAATCTTACTCAGCCTGTAATTTGATTGGCTTACCCCAAGTTTGTGTACTGTTATCATTCTTGTCTCTTGTTATTCGGATCTTGTCTGATTTGTGATGTGATCAGTGTCAGACGACTTGTAGGACTTGAGTAAGAGCTTGCTATGACTAAAAATATTTAGCAAATTGTTCTGCTCTTTACTCAACGAAATTCGCGAGAAAGGAATCCTTAGGGTGAATAGACACCCCATAGGCCATAGTAACGTGATAGAAACCCTGCCACCAGTAACAAGAACAGAATCGTTGACATATAGCCGGCAGGCATTCTGAAGTCATAGAAGCCTGAATCGGTGAAGTGGAAACAAGCAATTTAAACAGGAATACTATTCTGGGTATCAAGATTGGTACTGGGTGGGTCTGGGTCCATTTGCTAAATATCTTATATGGGTATGATGGGTATAAATGCTACTAAGTAATTCATAGGTGAATCTTTTGGATCAGATGACTATCGTTGGCCGATAAATGCAATAATTGATTTTGTCTATGAAAAGCTGCTAAAAGTTGCGAAATGCACACTACGCTAGCACAGAGTGAATTCACGGCAACTATGAGAAAGAGCACAGCATGAAGTGGGCACAATAGTCAACAAACGACACTTTGAATTCATTCTAGAAAAACTGTGTGTATGAATGGGCTTTTTCTATATGTAGCTATTTGTAATCTGCAGCTGTCACAAACATTCCCATTTGTGGCAACATACCATTCTACTTTCAATCCGATCCGATACAATCCGATAATTATCTTTGAAAATCCAATCAAATGAAAAAAACAGAATTTAAAGCTAAAGCTATGCTTTCTCACTTCACGCAACCATGATCAAGTATGTCTATACAGCAGGGGTGAACTGGCCAGGGTGGCTTAGTATTTCATACAACATACAACTAGTGAAGTGTCGAATTATCGAGATGTCCAAAAATGGAGATGTCCTGGTTCGAATAACGAGCTGACCCCTAAAAATGAATGTGTGAAAACATGTAATCATAACCATCCAAGAAAGCAAATCAAAGAGCTTTAATTCGACATGCTAATCTCTTTTAAAATCTTAATTAGCAACACCCAGGCTAGTTAACGTTGATTGAAATGCTCCCCAGAGTTTTTAAAACAATGATAACTGGAGCTGGTAATATGAAACGAGCAAAGAAAATACATAGACAGCATTTGGGATTTGTGTTATGATAATGCAAGTTGCTCCCAGATGAAAAGGAATGAAATGCTTCATACGTACATTGGAATATTGCTCATGTTTTTTCTAAAAATCACGAGATCATTTACGCGTGGCAATAGACTGCAAATAAATCTAAAAATCTTTTCTCGCGTTTCATTCAGGCTTTTATTTCAATGACAAGAAGAGAAAGAAACATACTTTATTTAGTGAAAAAATCGATAACTTGTTGGAGAACACTTATGGAACACTATTTATGAATAATAGAACACTATTTATGGATTCAACACTTTACGAGTTTTTTAAGAAATGCAGCGAAAGAAGTAAAATTTCGTAGATGGTGTGGCATGAAGGAATTTGTGAAGAACATACTGCCTTGTTGCAAGAAATCTGATTTATCTAAAAAGGTAAGTCGCAAATTAAAATTATATATTAAAAATTTTTATCCCGAATATGAATAGTTAATGCCAGCTACTAATAGGTTTCTGGACAAAAGGGCTGATATAAACCAACGGTTGTTTAGAGAGCGAGTAACATTGTATCAAGTTGTCACGATCATGCTGGTGTCCACAAATTCGAGTACCATTGGATTGAAAACATACATTTTGATGACACGTTTCAAAGTGTTCCTAAAGCTTGGACGCTTTTGATAGTGCGTGTCCCTAAGCCTTTAAGAACGTTTTCAGAGGTTTTCGTAAATCTTCAGGAATTCCTTCAAAGGTTTTCGCAATTTTTGAGGCACATCTTTACAGGTTTAATAAACTTTTAGGACCTCTATCAATTGTGTTTTGAAGTGACTGTTCTGCATTGCAAGACAATAAATAATTTGAACTTTAACATATTTACATTCGTACATATTTTCGGTTGTACCATGATTTTGTACCACTGTGAAACGCCTATTCTCAACCAGCTAATAACCTAATAATTAAATATGAAAAATGATTTCATAAACCTACCAGGCAGTACAAAAAATTGTTTAAGAAGTAGACATTTCAAACTTTTGAATAAGTCAGCAAATTTGACGAAATTAGGAATCAAATTTTGGGATGGAATATAGTGATTATACTTGAAAAATATCATCTCATAGAGACAACGAAGACATTTCATTTATGTTGATGAGTTAGACTTGCTCCAAGTCTATTTCTAGTGTTGTCAGTGTCGATAAAAATCATAATTGCGTAATTACTCTGCGACGGTTACCTCTGCGAGGGAGAAACAGGAAAACAGAATAATTTCTCTTTCGCAGAGGTAGCCAGAAAGTATTGTCCTCCGCACAGATTGAATCAACACAAAACAAACTTGGAGCAGTTCTAGCTGATGAGCAGCAACAAGAATTTGCATTCCTCTGAAATCAAATTTGTTACAAGGGGAGGGGGTGCTCTACGCAAAGTTTTATTTAGGTGTGTACTAAGAACAACAATGCAATGACTGTATTGCCAAGTAGTGTTCGAAATTTTTTTTTTTTAAGTAATGTTTAACTTTTCCAAAGTTCCAAGAAATTCTTGAAGTCTGAAGGAGACGAAAATTTCTCGCCTGAGTGCCCAGGGGGGTCACTTGAACTTTTTATATACGGGGGGGTCCATCCGATAATTTTGGGTAAGGATTTGCTTTGTGATCTGATATTTTTGGGTATCTGATTTGAAAAATATATATTTTGATATTTATGGGTACCACAAAAAATAAATTTTTGATACTTTTGGGTTTAACCAATGCATACCAGATGCAAAACAGTTATTTCTTTTAACATCCGTAAAAACGAGGTTGATACTTTTGGGTCAGTAAAAATTAATTTGATACTTTTGAGTGAATGTTGAAAGTTGCGGATGGACCCCCCCCCCCGTATATAAAAGTTCAAGTGACCCCCCTGGGCCTGAGTGCAGCCC
>REGM01000069.1:302560-334469 GCA_004194415.1 Aurelia aurita
GACAGCCAATCAGTGGCAAGATTTGAAATCATCAGCCAATCAGATTCGAAAAACAAACTTTGAAGCCATGGCAACTCGCAACTGATTGTTCAACTGACGTCAAAACGATTGAAATTTCTGATCTTCAGGGATGTCGAGCCGAAAAACAATAAGGACAATGAAAATGAGAAGGGATTGAGCTTTCGAATGATGTATAGCATAAAGGTGGTAGGGTCCCCATAAGCGATTCAGGCCAAACTTATTTTTGATACATTTTTTTGATAGAATTCTTGAAAAACAAGATTATTTACCAACCAGGTGGTACGAAATTGCAATTTTCAGGGAAAGGGTATCTATTTCTTGACAAATAACTTCGAATATCATTTCTTCAATAAATTTGGAAGTATTTTAGTGCAAAAATTGTTTTTTTCAATTTTCGTCAAAATTAGCTGATTCTCGAGGAGAGGACCCCCTTAACCAATGCATACCAGATGCAAAACAGTTATTTCTTTTAACATCCGTAAAAACGAGGTTGATACTTTTGGGTCAGTAAAAATTAATTTGATACTTTCGAGTGAATGTTGAAAGTTGCGGATGGACCCCCCCCCCCCGTATATAAAAGTTCAAGTGACCCCCCTGGGCCTGAGTGCAGCCCCAACAGTCTTCTGTTTGAGGCTGCGCACAAGCTATACATTTTTAAATCTTTGGTTATTATAAAACTAGTTTCTTGTAGACTAGTTTCTTCTGAGATGTGTGATGACGTAGCGGATATCAGCTAAAGCAGGTTAACATTGAAAGTGCGTATGTTGTATAAACTTGTCTGATCTTGGAGGCAGGCTTTCCTGATGCCAATAAACTTCCTCCTGAAACTAAACGAATTGCGACAAAAGAATTTTGAAAATATAACCACTTTTGCTTCATCTCTTGGATTGCAAGTACTTTAAACTTTGACTGGATACTTTTTACTTATTACATCTAATCTAATCTAAACAGGCCTTGTTTTGGTACGAAATCAATATTTCCGCTAAGGAATCAAGTCTTTTAATTTACAGATTCGCTACAGTTCTTTAAAATGGATATTGCACTATTGTCAGCCAATCCTTCAGAAACTAGAGCACTCTTACGAAACTCAAAAGAAGCTAACGATCTCAAGGCTTATGTCGCAAGATTAATGAAAGAAAAAGAGTACAGAAGAAGATCACTTGATTTAGACATCAGAGCTATGAGAAACAGAGCTCAGCATTCTAGAGAAAGGCTTCGAAGATGTAAAACAATCGCAAGCATATCGAGTGAGCCTGAAACAGAAATGCATAGTCCAAGAAGAAGTAATGTCCCATCCTTGTCATTTCATGGGACTGGGAGTCCAAGATTGATGAAGAAAACTTTGAGCCAGAAAGAAATCAGAAAATCAGTGAATAAGCGAGAAGAGAGGGTTTGTAATGATTACGACTGTAATTGTCTTGGTGGAGCCGCTCCGGATGAAGTCGTCCATATAGGATTACAACTGCGACAAGGAAGCCAACGCCGGAGCAGGAGCAGTCCATCTGGAATTAAAAGCAACGGCTTTGCTTTGAATGTTGATAAATGCATGCAAAAACCTATCACTAGCTTCCACACAGCTTTCTGGCATGATCAAGGAGGTATTTCTGAATGGTGCACGAGAGGGGCTGTTTCGAAACGAGCAGCATTTAAGGGGATGATGGAAAATGAAGAAATGAAGACTTCTGGCAAGAGAACAAAATCACAAAATGTATTTTCTCGAGAAGGACTTACGAGAACACCATTTGAAAAGACACTGCAAACTGAATTCTCTCAAGAAAGACCGAAGTCTAACTTAGATGAAATGAATTTGTCTGAAGATGATAGAAAGAAAATGGAAAGGCCTAATCATGATGAATTTTCCAAGAGTAAGAACGTATTTACGAAAACAAAGTTGAAGAAACATTTCAGCCAACCTGCCGGCTCCTTTAACGTTCATCATTCTCCGTCAATGTCAAGAAATTCACAAAAGAAAGACGAGAAACCCGAGAAAAGAAAATTTGGGTTGAGTCAGTCGTTAAATGCAAATTTGTTCCTAGAAGAAAGTCTGAAATGCAATTCTGCACAGAAAGGAACAAATGCTGAAGGTCCACTCTCTATTGCCCAAAATATTTCAGCCCCTGCTCCCTCAAATGATAAATCAACAACAAGACCAAAGGGCCGGTCCATCTCTATGCCACTTCCACAAAAGCCCAAGCATGAAGACAATTATCGAAATTTTCAGGACAAGCCTAACGCAATTGCTAAATACATCTGCAAAACAGGGTCATTAATAACTCCAAATCTAGAATCATTAAGAGAAAATAAACCTGAACAGCGTGCAGAGCAAAAAAATATAATTGACAAAACAAGAGCTGGAAGTAACAAGCAGGTGGATTCTGAAGTTTTGAAAAACATGCAAACAGCAAAGAAATCGCCTGTTGGAAATACTGGAAATGGTGAATGTTTCCAACTTAGCCCAGCATTCAAACAGGATTTAGGAGGAAGTGTACAGCAGGCATTGCCAATCAGATATGAGAAGTATGGGCTTGATGTTGCCCTGCACACCAAAATGACAATTTCAGATAGACAGGATACCACAAAAAATGAACTTGATCAGCAATTTCCTGATACCGTAATGGGTAGTACTAGAGCAACTGGTTGTCTTGACGGAAAAACAGACGCCAGGGAACTCAATGTTGAGACAAAGTCACAACCAAGAAAGGGGGAGAAAAATTTAGCTGAAATCAAGAAATCTTCAAATAAAGTACAAATTGTGGCGAATGATATTGATTGTGTTTCTCGAACAGTTGCAAGATGTTCGAAACAGAGAAGACATAGTTTACTGCAAAACTATCAAGCGAGACAAGAGCCCCGAAGGAGATCACTTTTTCATGTCGGGAAAACAAAGTGGACACAAGTAGAAATAGAGAGTGCAGAGCAGAGGAAGCTTGAAGTCGAGGCTAGAAAAAAGAAAGAGGCTATAATGTTGGTTGCATCTGAATATGAGAAAATAAAACATTGCAGATATATAAGATTGCCAGAACATCTAAATAAGGAGATAGAACGTTCTGGAATGTCTTCGTTAGTGATGATTACCGAAAATTCAATGAGTACCACTTAGTTCATCGTACACAAAAAAGTTATGAATGTATGTATAATCTTATTTTAATTCGAAAAATTAATTGCAATAGTTTCTAATTATAAATAAAAAGAAACTAATCTATTTCGAATATTTAATCTACGTTTTTTTTAAATAATGATATACACTAAATTTAAATAAAAATACGGAGATACCTTCATTAACGTCCCTCCCCCCCTCCAAAAACCCCTTCTTAAATATGCCGGATTATAATTGGCTTTAAACGGTGAGTCATTTCTGTGACTCGTCATATCTGCATGCATTACAAGAGCATTCACTCCGTTCCATAGTTTTATCAGACGTTTAAAAACTGTGCTGTTTACAGCGGATTTTATCTCATTTGGAAGACTGTTCCACACTTTTGGTCCTAACGATCTGAAGCTATTGGTGCCAAATTTAAATTGATTTTGCCTATGATGATGCAGGTCACACGGATGTCTCTGGGAGCGTGTTGATCTTGAAGATGATTTGAAATGAAATAAATCTTTCTAAAAACATTTAAGGAAGAAATCGAAAGTGAACAAGCAAGTTTGGCAATTTGATTTTTATTATTCCTTAGCTACGGTAGTTTTTATTAGTATAGGCGTCAAATATGTAAAGAAGATTGCACAAATTATTAATGCATCTTGCGTTTGATACAATGGCATGTAGGTATGTATGTAGACTGATGATATGAGTCAAAGTTTTGCTCCATTGAATTGAATTGTTATTTATTGTTACAGTCATATTCCGCTAAAACTTGCCTTGATTTGTTAAATAATGCCTTGATTTGTTAGATTATCAATCAGTTAATCAAGGAACGAAACTACAATAATTGTAATAAGTATACTGCTGCATTCCGGCTCTTACTAACTCAACCATTCTGGATTCCAGCTTTTGGCATGGAGCAAACATGCAATCGAGGCTTTCTGAAATTAGTCTGAAAATAATGTATGTTTGATCATGAGTCCTTGTTTGAAGCGGAATGGGTATTGTATGTGGGGTATGGTTAGGGGGGAATGGAGCGAAAACAAGGAATCATGTAATAAGTCTAGGTATGTATGTATCAATTTGCCACAAATGTAATTTACAATGATTAAAAGATAATAAAATAGATACAATACAATTTTATATAATGTTAATAAATACATGTTAAAAACACCCCTAATTATAGTGGCAGGGATAGCATTAAAAGNTACTAACTCAACCATTCTGGATTCCAGCTTTTGGCATGGAGCAAACATGCAATCGAGGCTTTCTGAAATTAGTCTGAAAATAATGTATGTTTGATCATGAGTCCTTGTTTGAAGCGGAATGGGTATTGTATGTGGGGTATGGTTAGGGGGGAATGGAGCGAAAACAAGGAATCATGTAATAAGTCTAGGTATGTATGTATCAATTTGCCACAAATGTAATTTACAATGATTAAAAGATAATAAAATAGATACAATACAATTTTATATAATGTTAATAAATACATGTTAAAAACACCCCTAATTATAGTGGCAGGGATAGCATTAAAAGGTCGAGTTGACCTTATTTCCATAATGGTCCCCTTAGCGGTGGTTGCATAACAGAAAAACTAAAAAAATAGATTTTTGATGTGCTTATGGATAAAGCATAATTTAGAAAGGCCGAATCATGAATGCGGGAGAGGACGTGCAGTCTTAGTAGAACACATATACGTCATTTTCTTCTCTCTGTATATTTTGGAAAAAATCGTCTTTGATCTTGTGTTTAAACGAGTTGATATTGTTTGTGGATTTTAAATGTGAAGATAGGCTATTCCATATTTTTGGCCCCAGGTAAGATAGGCATTTTTGGCCTGTGTTACTTTTACGAAATGGAAGGTTCAATTTAACCCTGGCTTGAAAGGAACTTTAGGTACCTTGCTATTAATTTTTTCACCGGGGAAATCACTGGGGGAAATTTGCCGGGGCACTTTGACGGGGGTGTTGTTGTCACACTTTAGCGAAGTTGTACAAATTGGAGTGTATAACTTTCAACGTTTTCAGGGACGGGTCATTGATACTTGCCGGGGAGGGGGTGGAAGACATCTGGGAGGGGGGACCAAAATTTTACCTACTCAAAGAGAGGGGGGACGAAAAAATAAAGCACATCTCAAGGAGGGGGTATGAAAATAATTTGAGGTAAATCATGATAATTTATACAAACTAGTTCTTCAGGAATTAAAACATAGTTGTTCAGTTTCTATATAAACAAGTTTATATATGTATTGGGAGGGGGGGTTGAAAATATTTTCTGCAATGTTGGAAGGGGGGACGAAAATTTTCGCGTAAATCAGAGAGGGGGGACGAAAATTCCATCAAATATTTGCAAATGTCTTCCACCCCCTCCCCGGCAAGTATTAATGACCCGTCCCTAAAAATCAAGAATATACTGGAAAATACCTAATGAAATAATTAGAATTCGTTTCTAGGCCTGATACAATCATTAACAGTTTTGTACACAACTTTTTATCTCAAACTATTTCCAGGATTGTCATCTGGCATTATTATGTGAATTAATATCTACAGGAGAATTCGGATTAATTTTTGCTTCAACGGAATCTTTAGCTCCAAAATGTCTTACAACTTGATGAATTCTGACAACTTGTTTTGGTGGTGGCTTTATCGCGTGATAAAGATGATTAGATGTCCTTCCTTGATATGTAGTTTGTGACAACCATATTGGTTCGTCTTTACAAGGTACTGGTTTGGCACGATACTGTCCCTGAAGCATGTCCCAATCAAAATGGTCTCTTCGATAAGGGCACAAATCAACAATAGGAGGGATCGTGTAGTCGTTACCAATATTACGTCTTTCACGTTCAATAACTTTTTGAAATGCTCGCATCTCTGCTGGATATGTGCCATGTAAGCTTAAAAATGTGTGGCATATTTCACGCCGATTTCTGAATTCATAAAGATATGAGGCAGGTGGATCATGATGAACACGTGCGTCACCAAACCACGTGACTGGCCTCGTTTTCATTGATCTGTAAATCCACATGGCAACTGCTTGGTCTGCGTATTTATGACACAAAAGTCCATCTTTGCCTTGTAAGAATTCATCAACAAGATCCGCTGATAATATCATCATCCCTTCATCAATTCTCACAATCCCTGCAAATGACGAGGTGACGATGCAAATGACAAATAGGACAATTTGAATCAAAGTAAAGTAAAGTAATTGTTCTTATATGAGGCCCCCCCAGGGGTTATGGGGAACAAGGGAACTTGACATTTTTATTAATGGGAACAGGGGAACATCTCACATTTTTAATTGGGAGTAAGGGAGCATTAGAAACTGTATTAGGGAGCAGGGAACATTTTAGAACCTCCTGTTGAAAATTTTCAGGGAAAAATTCAAGAAACATTACGGGGAGCAAGGGAGATTTTTTTAAACTTTTTAGGGAACATGGGAACACAGACCCCCCCTGGGGGGCTCTTTATATAGCACACCTTTCTATAAGGTCGTATATTCAGGAACTCTTTACAGTCCCATTACCCCCTGATTTTTCAAATCGAAGTCGACATGTACGAGGGGCAAATAACGTCAATTCACGGGCTGTAGGAAACCCTGAATTAGAAACATGATTTACGTATATGATACATAAAGCGTTCCAAGTTCATTATTTTATTCTTAATGTATTCTTAATGTAAGAATTTGAGCTAGTACTGAAAGTTCACTCAAAACTGAAAATGGTTTCTAAATATGAAGTCTATGGCTGAAGGAAAGCCTACAAATTTTCTGGACTCTGCAAAAGATTTAAAATGAATAACTTGTGCTAAATGGTGTGTCCTATGAATAAGACAGAGGAAAGCCAACACACGCTATTGTTTCTCTGGGTTTGTTTTGTTCGTACACGCGTCGAGATTATCAAATGCAATAGGCCATTTGCAAACCAATAAGATCTCATCTTTATATCAAGTCATTCACTTAAAAATTATTCTTCTTACCTGCGACACAATGAAGATGTCCCCAATAAAGTCGATTTCTTGGCCTAAATGGCAATTCTTGAATAAGTCTATCAAGACATAAAAAGTGATCATCATCTATTCTCAAAATGTAATCAAATTTCATATTCTTCTTTGCCCATTCAAATAATGCAAGAAGACGAAGAGAGAAATTAGTTCCACTTGGTGAATCAAGCAAAACCAGATCACCCCTATTTTGCACAGATTCCTCATTTAACTGATCTGAGATCTTCTTGTCTATAGGGTCTCCCCGACCATCTTGAGCATCCGTGAAGAATTTACAAACAACTTTCCGGTTAGAATCACAGTCTTGCATCCATGTTTCCCGGACGGCTTGTCTCCGGTCATGATATTGTCTAGCGGTTATTATTGCTACAAGTAAAACCGGCCGGTCTTTTTTATTCACTTCATTATCTGCATTTGGCCTAAACTTCATAAGGTCGTTATCTCTTACAGTAGTTCTACCATCATCAGAATGCTTTGACCGTTCAGGTAGTCTTCCTTTAGCAATGAAATGTATTCTGTCATCTTCTGTTTTGTTAGAAATTGCTGGCCTAAATCTTTCTGATTCTTGATCAAGGTTAGAAGATTCTTGCTCGCAGTTGCACGAGCTTCTTCTTGCAACTGCATTCAAGTTGTTGGAATCCCTCAAAGGACATCTCTCTTGCCAGAATAGTAACAGCAACAAAAATTGCGACAATGCCATGATAAATAACAATGATTTATACGTCAAAGCAGACATCGTGATTTGCTTTTTAACAAATTATAAATATTTACGTGATTGTTCATTAGAAGGACATCCTCTTCTTTGAAAGTTGCAAAAATCTTTTTTGACAAAGAAATCTTCTTCGTTTCATCCAACGTCTTCTGTAAACTTCTTTGAAATAATAAAAAAAAAGAAACTCTGTGTTCAAAACAAGATGAACCCACTTTGAATCATATCTTTCGTCTAAATAATAACTCTTCTCCTGTTTAATAGGCCTAATCAATTATTTCATGAATAAGCAAATACAAAGGATGACCTTCTAACCTCTGGACCATAGAAATACTTGCTCCTGTTTCGCCTTCGGGCAGGTAAATTTTGTGCTTAACCTGGTTTGCTTTTAGCCTAATTTTCAAAATTAATTGTGAAGGGTATAGCATATATTATTGCGACTGGTAAAAGCAAATATTGGAAGTTCTTGATCCATGGGAATATGACTGACACTAATTTCTACTTTATTGTAAGAAAGTTTTGTGCAAGAGGATACATTAAGGAATATGTATCTTAGTATTGTCCAACCACATTTCAGTTATTGTTGCTCTGTTTGGGGATGTTGCGGGGCAACTAAATTGAAAACCTTGCAGAAATTACAGAACAGAGCTGCTAGAATTGTTACAAGTAGCCCTTTTGACACTCCAGCTGCTCCTCTATTGCAGCGGCTTGGCTGGCCGTCAATTGATAAACTGATCAATCGAGAAACATGTACAATGGTATATAAATCTTTAAATGACCTTGCACCTGAAAACCTAGGTAACATTTTCTCCAGATTGTCTGATGTTCATACCAGGGTTTTACGCAATACCAAATGCAATCTTGCTGTACCAAAAATGAGAACATCTTATGGCCAAAAATCATTTGCGTTTCTTGGAGCCAATGCATGGAATAAACTCAACTCGGAAATGAAATTAGCCCCTTCGATTCAGTCATTCAAAACGAAACTCAAGGCTTTGAATTGAGAATATTCAAGGAAAGCTGATCTGTATCGAAAGTATTATCTTTATTTTCTTTTTCACATTTAGTAGCTATTTTATATGAAATTTGTGTAAATAGGTTTGTATCTTTAGGTTTATTAGCTATTTTTGTTTTGTTGCTGGGACAATTGGAAAGCAGTTGCTTAATTACTTAACTGAATTGTATCCCAGGGTAAATATGTTTAAAATAAAAAATAAAAATAAAATAAAGTAGAGGGACAAATGTTCTTCACCAAATATCTTCTTTCGCACATAGCTAGCAATTAATAAGACATTGTATTTAATTAAATGAGGCATTGTGGACATGTCTCAGGCTTAGTTCATCCGATATTGTGCTGTGCCGAGCGGCACCATCTGCCGTGTCGTGCCGCGCTCGGCAAAGTTTGCAGGGGCGAAGCTAAAGAAAATTATTGGGGGGGGGTGCAGACCCCTAATTTTCCGACAAAAAGGGCGTTCCTCGGAGGGGCGGATCCAGCTTGAAGTTAAACAGGGGTGACCCGAACTGCAGATCCAGCCCAACCAACAGAGAGGGCACAGAAAGTAGAAAGTCCTTGGATGTCTGGTTTGGAAACTTACAAAATAACTCCCGAATTGTATGTTTTTCGCCTCATTGCGATGGAAACAGTTCAAAAAGTGCGTTAGTGCAGGTCCGTAGGAGTATTTTAGCGATTAGGTGGGGTTCGTCTGGCGCCGAAGGCGCTATAAAAGTATGAGCCTGGGGGCGCAGCCCCCAGAAAAATTTTTAAGGCCACACCCTTTACTTTGGCTTAAAACGTCTCTCCTGACTCCACGTTGGCCATTGCTAAAATGGAAAGTTAAACAACGTTTGTAGCGAAGTTTCTATAAATCAGCACCTACAGGAAAATTTTTTAAAGGTACTTCCGTTACTTTGGCTAAGAATGCACCTCACGACCTCATGTTTGCCATTGCCAAAATGGAAATTCAAAGATTTTGTAGGGACTTAGGAACATTTTTAAGGGGCACACTCTTTACTTTGGCTTAGAAAGCCTCTTCCGATCCAAAATTTTGCCATTGCTGAAATGGAAACTCGGATAATTTTGAAAAATTCGTATCACACCAAATCTATAAATTCTTGATTTGCCGACAGAGGTTATCAATTTGCCGACAAACTAAAAGTTGGGGGGTGCCGCACCCCCCGCACTCCCCCTTTGGCTACGCCCCTGAAAGTTTGACAAAGTTTGGCACAGTTGTCAGGTGCGGACGCCACGGCAACTGGCGCGGCTTGAAGCAGCACAAGAGTGGCTCGACGTATGAGCTCAGCCTGAGATATTGCATCACTGCATTAGAGGATCACGCTAAGAAACCGTCAAGAAACTTTGACTAATATAATAATGAGAATTTTAAGAAATTTCGGTACTGGGCAACTTCTTAGTTTCTTACAAAGAAAAACACACGTAGCTATATTTACTTACAAATATTTTATATCTGCAGTTATGATTTTTTACCCTACCCAAAAAAGTCCGGCAAAGAAGAGAATACTTCTGGAATATAAGATAGATTAACTTCTAAACTGTACAGTTTCGAGGACACGTAGTTCTTCTTCAATCATATCATATGTAAACTATCCAGTTCTTTTTCTCGTAAATAAAGACTAAGTCTTTGAAGAAATCTTTGTCGATCATCTTCATCCAACTCTGCGACCGCTGGCCGTCTCTTCAGGAATCTCGCTCTAAGACTGATATCTTCTCCCTTTGGAAACATGACAGGAACTATCCTTATTTCACAGAGATATCGTGCTGGTGTTCTGTAATTTTGCAAGTGTGAAGCTTCTTTCTGTGTGTTCTTGTATGTGTCTTCTGCTCTTTCCATTGTTATTTTGAAAAGATCTTCTTCGATCTGCTCCGTGATGTCTTCTACAAGTTTTCTCCTGTCTCTTCTGTCGTACTTTTCTGCATTCTGTGATTCTAGAAAAGAAAACGCCGTTTTTAGCTGTTGTCTTGCCCTCTCAAGGCCAGTCGTCGCCCATTATCGTCAATACAAAATTGCTATTTCGAGAATAAAATTTTGTGACCGAAGATGAACAAACAAAATAACAGCTTAGAAAGATGTCTAAATTTCCAAAAATAAAAGTGGGAAATTCCCTGATGGCGATAATGGACGACGATAACGATAATGGGAGATGTGAATAGTCTGGATGAAAGTTCATGTTATAGAAAAGTATTATGACCAAATTTCACATCTTTATCATCATCGTGATTATCATTATCGTCATCGTTATCGCGATCATCATCACCATCGTCATCATCGTCATCATTATCGCGATCATCATCACCATCATCGTGATCATCGTCATCATCATCATCAACATCATCACCATCATCATTATCATCATCATCGTCATCATCATCATCATAATCCTCATCATCATCATCATCATTTATTTACTTACAGTGGGTGACAACAACAAAAAAGCTCAAATTACAGCTAACTTAAATCTACTTTACATATTTACAACTTGTATTTACAACTGCATATTTACCAACATGGTGAGTCTGTTAGGCAATACCGTATTAAAATTTTACAAATATTAAGTCTTGATTATTTAAAGTCTGTCTCGAATTAGTTGTCACATGAAAATGCTCGCGAATAAAAGTGATTGAAGAGTTTTGAATGAGCAGTTTGCGTTATTGCAAATCTCATGTGACATCTAATTTGAGATCATTCAATTCTGCTTGAGCTGGTGGTGATAATGGGCGACAATATTCATAGTAGGTATTTTAGAAACCAAAAAATAGATATTACACCACTTTCAAAATTGTCAGACTGATTTTTTTGCATCAAACATACGAATAAAAAAATCAAGATTCTAACCTTTCATTGGGACACTTTTGCTGTCACTTTTTTCTGCACTTATTTGCCTGTTGATCTTGTCATAAAGTGAAAAACCTTCTGTTCTGTTCTTCACTCTGTGGCACCGTCTTTGTTCAGAAACAGTTTTTTCGTTCAAGTTTTCTTTGTATCTCTGTTCGTCTCTCATTGCTTGTGATTCTTCAGTGTGAAAGCTATACCCTTCATCAAGGGATTGTGTTTTTCTTTTTGAAAATCCCAGTCTTATTTTATCACGGAATGTTCCTTTGCTACTTTGGTGCATTCGTTGAACTTCCATCTTCTACGTCCGGTCAACTTGCAGCCTCACAGGTTACAACTTCGTTTCTTACAGCTCTGTAACGTACAGCGTTCTTAGATGTTCTGAAATTATAACTTCGTTTCTTAGAGCTCTATAATGTACAACCTGCTTCCCATGTGTTGTAAAATCGTTCTAATAATGATTTAGCAGATGAAGCTAGATTTAATGAGCCAAAGCCACCTGCACGCTTCATAAGGACGAAAAGTGGATGCATCGGAACTACCTACATCACAGTTCGCTTTATGTAGATGAAGACACAGTAGTTCAGTATAAATAAGCAGAAGGTAAGGCACGCATATGGAACGCATGCGCGGTGTATGCGTAACGCAAAAATTGATTTTGAGTGTAAGCCACGCAGATATGGTTACCACGCAGAAATACATACGACACCGGCAAGGGCCTGAAAGGAATGCCCCGCTTCAATGTTGTAATGTCAAAAATTTCGTAATGTCGCGAAATTATNAGATTTAATGAGCCAAAGCCACCTGCACGCTTCATAAGGACGAAAAGTGGATGCATCGGAACTACCTACATCACAGTTCGCTTTATGTAGATGAAGACACAGTAGTTCAGTATAAATAAGCAGAAGGTAAGGCACGCATATGGAACGCATGCGCGGTGTATGCGTAACGCAAAAATTGATTTTGAGTGTAAGCCACGCAGATATGGTTACCACGCAGAAATACATACGACACCGGCAAGGGCCTGAAAGGAATGCCCCGCTTCAATGTTGTAATGTCAAAAATTTCGTAATGTCGCGAAATTATTACATTTTAAAACGTAGATAATACAGTCAAACTCATTGGACCCACTGTAGCAAGCTTTTACTCTTTGTTTCGTAGACCCTTTCTACTTTTGGATAATGGTGGACTTGCTACAAGTCTCTCTTTTGGTCCTTTAGAGAAAGGAGAGTCTTTTCTTTTTTTTTTCTTTTTTTCTCTCGTTCTTTTTCTTCTTTCTCTCGTTCCTTTCTCTCGTTGTTAAAGGACCAAAAGAGAGACTTGTAGCAAGTCCAGGATAATGGGTCTACGCGTAGGCTATGAGTTGGTCAAATGCCGTTTGTTGTTTGTTTATACATTATTTGCGCATTTGCGACACCGTAAAACACCGTCAATCTCGCTTCGATAAATTCTCGAAAAATATGAGACCGAGGCTGCACAAATATTTTCAAAATGGCGCTTGAAACCACAGCAAAAGAAACATTTCGTTGCAGAAAATGCCGATTTGTTTTATTTACAGAAAAGGATCTGTCACAGAATCATATTCAAAAGACAGAGTGTTTATCATGGTACCTTAGAGATGACGAAGATATGTTAGACTGGGTTCAAAATAATGTTGATCAGGTGAGAATATCGATTTCAGCAGGTCGGCTCGCGGTTGGCCTAAAAATTATAAGAATAGATAGATATCGAAAATTTCATGCATGAACATCTATAATGTTTCGGACGAAAAAGTTGAACTTCGGAAATAGAGGTTTTGGGTACTTTTAACACTTAAAGGCAATAGAAGGTAATTCGGACGGAATTTTGTCCAAAACTTTTACCATCCATCATCCTTATTAGCTTGATGGCTGATCCGAAACTTTTTTTGGATTTTTTAAATGTTTTATCAAAACTTGTGAGCGCAAAAAGCATACTTTCCAGTTTAGAATAGTTTCAAATCTAGTGTTCCATTTTGAATGATCCATCACCAAAAGGAATGTTTTGAAGCAGGAGTTCTCGTCCCGTCTACTATGATTGAATTTAATGCAATGGCTGACCCCCACAGGGTGCAATCCACACTTATCACATTCAATACAATCACAAGATTGTTGGTAAAGTCTTGGAGCCAGTGTAGTGATGAGTGCACTGACAAATCATATGATTGTTCAGTGCAATCCTTACTAGTTGCAACTTTACCAATGCTCCCAGTGCAATCTTTATTGATTCCAAGCTGCACTGTGACACTGTGTTAGGTTTACAGCCTAACAGCGTAAATTCTAAAACCTGTGGCCTAAATGAAAGGGACGAAATCACTCCGCGAAAATACAACTAAAAATATGAAGAAAAAATAGAAGAAACGTACGATCAACTGTACAACTGACAAGTTCAAGGGACTTCTAGAATGTATTTCCAACGTACTGTAAAGTCAAAAGGGGGATTTCAGATCACTTTTCAAAACGTCCGCAAAGTCCATGTTTTTCGCTTTCACCTTATGCCAAAGTGAAAAGTGCGGACCTCAAAAGTCACAAACTTACAGCCACAAAAAAGTCTGTGAGGTCTGCGGTTTTCACCTGGCCCCAAAGCCTGCACCAAAATATAAGGGATTTGTGTGGAGAACACCTCTCCCTGCTGCAAAGGTCTTCTTAAAATATGCTGCCAAATTCACCCTGGGCCGACCCTGATGGTTGAGGTGAAGTTGTGGTTTTTAGCAACAAGTGATTGGATCACAGAAGTAGCTACTGTAAGAGCTTAACAAATCCATGACACATCCGCCTGACTGTTCTGGCGGCAATGTCAGTCGATTACAACATGGCACCATAACACCTTCAATTGAGGTTGAGGCCTCAAGCTCTTTGATAAGGTTCTAAAGATTATACGCTGTAGCTCTGTTTCTTAATAACCTATTGCAGTAAAACAACATCTCAAACAAAACATTTTTAATCTGACTTTTGTTCAAGCCAATTTAAAGCATTTTTTCCAGACTGGAAACTTCAAAGTGCGCACGGAAGATCTTCCATGCTTGATTTTGAGGTCACAGAACAATATACTTCTTTGCACATTTTTCAACGATTCTACCCTGACCTGTTGTCAGTTGGTTTATACCAAATTGCATATAGTGATTTAGCTAAATTATTATCCATATTGATTGTCTTCATTTAATTTTCTTCTAGTCTGGATGGACTGAAGGCAAGCTCTATTGTCCTAAATGCAATGGAAGAGTTGGAGGCTTTGACTTTCTACATGTAGTGCAATGTTCCTGTCTGACTGATGTAATACCTGCTATATGGTGCCCAAAGAGTAGAGTTGACCATATAAAAAAGGCTCAGATGAAAGAGAAAACTCAGAAGATAAGAGAGAGTGGAGGGCAGGGTCAGCAGGAAAGAGGATCTGTTGATGAAAGTCTGCTAAAAAGCTCTTCAAAGGAATCTAATGCTCCTGAAAATGGTGCAGTAGGTAGTGAAAATGATCACCAGATGAACGTAAACCATTCTGAATTTGGTGCATACAGAAGGGAATGCTGCTCCACTTGTCATTATGGAAACCTTATGGGGCGTATTGCAGAGCATGGTTCATTGACTGCAACAACGGTTGTGAGAGATGCTAATGTTTGCCAAGAAGACTTCAATCAACAGAGATGTTGTTTTTGTGATAATCATTGTCATAGGCCAGAGCAAGTCAGTCGAAGATGTTTCCCTCACTGCCATTCATGTTCATCTCATCTCCGTTGGAGTCATAACTATGCAGCAGAGTATACAGTGCAACCAATGTTGGAAAGAGAGCATCACCATGTTGTTGCAAATATTCATGAAAGTTTTAGAGAGATAAGGAGAGAAGTGGTTGACTTTCATAGAGATAGTGCTTATAGCACAACTGATTCAGATATAGATAATTCAATGAGAGCTTTCAAAAGAAAACGAGACAAGCCAAGGAGAAGAGGAAGAGGTAACTGGTCTGTTGGGAAAGAATATTTAGATTCAATTCGAGATGCAAAGAGGACGAAATATGAAGCAAGAGTTGGTCATGACATCTCAAAGAATCCTAAAACGATATCTCAGTGTCGTTTTGAAGAAGATAAGGTGATATAACTTTCCAAATATTTCATCTTGCTTTATATTTTCTTCATAATAGACAATAACGCTAAAGATGGCAGCCACATAAAGCATGCTGATAAAAAGCTCCCTGACGACCACCTAACGACAAATTTTGCTCTGCCGTTTCAACTAGCTAGCTGTGGTAAAGCGGGTAAAGTCTGGAACAAGGAATCAATGTAACCAAATAGGGCAATTTTGTAATTCAAACGCGAATCTTTAATTAAAACTTCAATTCAAATCAAAATTTTATTTTTTTCTGCTTTGGAAAGGTTTCCTTTCGAACCATGTTGCATTCGAATTCAAGGTCGATTTGAATTCAAGCTAGCTAGTCGAAACGGCAGACCATGGGCAGACCAAACTATTTGTGTTGTTAGGTGGTCGTCAGGGAGCTTTTTACCAGCATGCTTTGCAGCAAAACACAACAGTGTCTTTGGAGCCGCCATCTTTAGCATTATTGTCTATTGCTGTATCATAATTTAGAGAGAAAAAAATTAATAAAATCCCCCAAAGACTTAACTCAACAGGCCAAAAAGGAAGCTCTTTGAGGTGCCAAAAAGAAGCTCTTTGGGGTGCCCTGGGAATTTAAGAATGGATATTTGATTGAAATTTTGAAGAAAACAGAATATTTTGTTATTTAAGAACTTTTTTCATCCTGTTTAGTCTACTCATCCTAAACTTGATCAATGTTTTTCAGCCAATTTTGGCTGCGTCTAGTCTAGACACAGGATTTAAAGAAATCGCTCATAGCTGTAGACAAATAAAACACAAAATTGCTGAGTATTTGTTTGTCTTTTGAATCAAGATTTAGTCATCAATCCTCAAAATCAGTGTATGTTTTATCATATTTTGTCAAAAGTGGATACTTTTTAGGCTCTTCTGTAAATATCTCTGTTATTATTATTTTCATTATCATTGACATTGTGGTGTTTTTCTTAACAGGAGATATCAGACAGTGAAATTCCAGACTGTTACAAATGCTCAGTTTGTTTATCTTTACTACACAAACCACAGAAAACACCTTGTCATCATATATTTTGTGGTATTTGTTTGAGGCAGCTGAATGCCATCACAAGAGGAAAACCAAAATGCCCATTGTGCAGAGAGCCAATCAGATCTGTTGAAGCTGAAGAAGGTTTGTTATAGACATGTTCACTATTCTCACTGTCTGAAACGCCCTCGTTTTCAAATTCGGCCTTGATCTAGATATTCTCTGGGGTCCTACATGGCCTTAGATGCCTCTTTGCATGCCCTCACAGGTCCCGGGGGACCAGGAGGCATATTTAAGCTCGAGGGCACTTGAGTTCTGCCCTTTAAAGCAACAAGATGTTTATCCAGGTTTTTCGACCCACCCTCCTCCCTCAGTAATGATGATTGGCAATCGAAGAACACCAAGCCGCTATTCAAATCCGCGATTCCCTCACACTCTCCATATCTTAACCTAATTTGAATAGTGGGGCGGAAAAGGCGGTGAGAATAGGTTACTATCATGAGAATTTCTGATGTGCTGGGTGAGTCAGCAAAGAGGTCCCATCTTTGTTTGAATGCAAGATACAAAGAAGGCCGTCCATTTTAAAGTTTTGAGGAAATTTGTTTTGAGGACTTGAAACTGTTTTAAAGGCTGATTTTACACAAGAATTGATTTTTCATCAATTTTGCAACTCCCAAGCCAAAGTGAGAGATATCCACCTTTGTCTTAAAGTTTGAGCTGAACCAATAATTGGTAAGAATTTGTCCCCAGTTGGTATCTTTTTAGATCCTAGTTGATCTCTTGTCCTTGCCTAGCAATTCGTTTCTCCAAAGAAGATGGTTTCTGCATTCAAACAATAATAGGTTCTTTATTTTCTGACTCAGTTGGTATGTTACTGATATTGGGTCAGCAAGGGTCTCTCAGAAAAACAAGTTTCACAAGTCATGAAATCTAATATAAAAATGATACAAATTTGGAATTCACGATCACCTTTTTATAATTCTTTAATTTTCCTTGCAGATATGGAGGCAGAAATCCAAATCTCATTTCCTGTTAATTATCGGTATGCTATTTATATTTAAAAAAAATGTCCAAGGTCATTCATTGTGGTACTAAAATTTTCATAAAAGAATGAAATGAAAATACTAATTTACCTTCGATGAAGGAAAAAGAAAAGCAAGGTGGATAGAAATTTAAACCTGCTGCACCCTTTAGTCGTTCATTACAGCTAGTTTTTCATAGATTACAGTTGATTTATTGATCATTATGGGAATTTTTAATGATTGTGTTGTCCCCATTTTTACTGCCCTTAAAACCTTTTCATTTTCGTAAAAGCCCATGTCTCAATGATTTTGAGTTCATGCAACCCGCAAAACTGTTATTGTGAAAGCTTAGAGAAATAGACATCTCATATATCTATATATGTTATTTTCCTTGGGAGCCTCAACAGCTGGGGATTGTCGGCTTATTTCTTCGATTTTGTCAAGATAGAATATAGCCAGAGAAAGACATGGAGTAGGTCTAAATATTGATTCTAACGATGATTGAGTTTCATAGTATGACATTTAAAAAGCTGTTTTGTGAGAGGATTTTTGTCAGTCCCACCTGACGCCCAATGGCTTTAGGATGAATATTTACCAATATTGAATATTGAAGTTAAAAGCTTCGAGAATTCACACAGCTTACAATCGGGATCTTTTGTGGGATAAAATTTTAGGGGATAAACTTCAGCGAAAGAACTTTCATTTGCAAATTTGTTGTCAGTTTTAACAAAATATGTTGAACTTTGAAGCTATGCACCCATTTGCCATTGTTTAATATGTAGAAGATTCGTCTACATTAAATTCTATCCGAGAGAAGATTTGAAATTTCTAGAATCTGCAGATGTTGAAATTAAGGAGGAAAAGATCGACGAGAGTATTAAGTATTGGCTGTCCTGTTCAGGCTGGCAATTTTAGCTTGTTTCAGTTTCAGTTTCATTCATCGATTAATCTTAAATACAATTCTACACACACCACAACTAGATACCGAAATGTCCATACCAAAGTACTCCTGTTTGAAAATTCACCAAAATTTGATTACATGGCCGATCTTTAAGTTTCTTCTTTTTTGCAAAAGATCAAAGACGAAATTATTTTCCCAGGGATAGCTGATCTTGTGATTGGTTTTTATAATGGGCAAATTTAGCTCTTGCCTCTTTTTTTGGGCTGCCTGGTTTTGAAGCATACCGAAGAACGCACTTATGATTACCAGATTAATTTCTTTTTGTATATTAAGCTGCTAGTTTGGTCATGAATGTCAGAAAGAAACGCAAACTATCATTGTAGACTTGAAGGATGATGAAAAATCTCAATATAATGGCTCTTTAGGCAGGGTCTACGATGTTGCTTAAAGAGCATAGCTCGAAATATGGTTTTTCAGCTTGTCATTTTATACCCTTTAAGTAATTAAAAGAAACATTTTATCCTCTTTAAATATATCCGGATCATTGATAGAAGAGACGAAAAAGAAAATTTTTCTGATAGGTTTGATAATTGAGTTTTGATGATTTTTTAACCGGGAGTACTTTTTTGGGACACCCGGTGCATTGCATTCAATAGATACCTTACAACACTATAATGACTTATGGTAAACTAAAAATACATAAAAAGAACTTTGCATGATTGTATCCTAACCTCGAACCCAGGGTAACAATGGGCGGCCAGTTGTTATATGCGCTGTATCATGTGCGCTGAAGGGAGGCCGAAGACACTGATAGCCCTGGAATCGAGGTTGGATTGTATCCAAGATTGATTGACTAAGGGGGCTTGTTCTGCCTTACCTGATTTAAAAATAGCCCTAAATAACGGACTCATCGTAATAAACCCACAAACGCAACATTAGACACTGTAATCTGTGGAAAGAAAACTGCTAACTCCTGTAAAAGAATAACAATCAAATTAACCTGTAACCAGGGAGAAAACTTATTTAATTAAACGCCAAGTACAAATTATCTGTCGAAATTGTTTGACAAGCCATTGACCCCCATAATTTCTTGCAAATGAGTTCCCCCTTTTTTCGACGGATGATAAGATTTGCTCTATATAGGCCCACTTGAGATTCTCTTGGACTTTGCTCCACGATATTTTAAGAAGTTACAATTTTAATAAGGCAAGAAAAACACCCAGTTCAGTCTTCAATCTTCTCGTATGAGCTCAAAAATTCACGCGAAGATCCTTTGTATTTGTCCGTATAACTCTACTCTTTTGCTCACAAACCTTCAATCATCAATCTCCGTTCTAGGACATCGATTTCTGTCTAGATTAGACATAAAATCCCAAATGAATGTCTGAAACTTCTAAACGAAAGCCTCATTCAGTCTAAAATCATTTATGCCCTCGACAAAACCCTCGTAGCTCTACGTCAAGATACCAGAGATATTACAAAAACGAAATCTTCTGATTCTAAAATTAAGATGCTGCTTCTATCAAAATTTTAACTACTAATCCCCACCATGAAAACATTTTGTGCATCTATTAGTACGTTGTAAATTATTATCTTATTCATTCAACATTTTACCTCGTAGCCTTATATTTTTAATTTAGTTGCTTGTAGTAACTTATAGCCCAGGCCAAATAAACTTTGCTTTCCTGGGTTTTTTGGAATGTTTGGTATACTATTATATAAATGAAATTGAATTGAAAGATATTCTAGTTTACTCAAAATGCTAAAGTCTGTCTCAAATTAGATGTCAGGTGAGATTTGTGATAGCGCAAAATTGCTCATGCAAAACTCTTCAATTGTTTTTATTCGCGGGCATTTTCACCTGATATCTAATTTGAGATACATAATTTACATTAATATTTGTACACTTTCACAGGAAAAGAACGAAAGAAGGAAAAAAGAATCGTCACAGAAAATCCCCATTGCCATCACCCCATTCGACAGCATTCGACGCCCCGCAAGAAGATGGTGATTACCCCTCCATGTTTAGATTAGTTCATCATATTAGCATTGTAGCAATGATGATTTCTATTGTTATCAATAGTATCTTATTGCATATGCATGGCAATGCTAGAGCTAGGGCAAACATGCAACGAAAGATTGCAATGTTTTTATGCATCGTGATTGGCTGTATGCTTGCATCGTTATTAGCTATGTGTCTGGTTATATTTGCGTTAGATTTTGTTAAGATAGCTTTGTTTTTAGTTGTATCGTACATAGCTATGACTAGACTTCTCATAAGGGCTATTGTTGATTGAAACTATTATATAATATACTGGGTGGCACTATACATCGATGTATTATACTCTATGCTCACGGTGTCTGTAATTTTACCAAATCACGAACTCCATTTCCCGGGCGAAATCAGTTTGATTAATTTTTAATTCTAAGACTCGGAATATCATCTTCCTAAAGTATCTTAAAAACTGGTATGGCACGAAATTTGATTGTAAAGCTGAATCTTTCAGG
The DNA here is from genome assembly GCA_004194415.1 of Aurelia aurita. Classification (NCBI taxonomy): domain Eukaryota; kingdom Metazoa; phylum Cnidaria; class Scyphozoa; order Semaeostomeae; family Ulmaridae; genus Aurelia; species Aurelia aurita. Next base: position 323,753 of record REGM01000069.1, read on the forward strand.
CTTGTTTTCTTTAATGAAATTGATCGAGAACAATGTTTTTATGGGTGAAAATGTTCTTCTGACTTTGTATCTGAAATTTTCCTCCATTCTGCATCGAATAGTCTAAATAAGAGTGTGACACCATTTCTTTACGGGTAGACACGGCTGCTGACTTGACTACTAGTATTCCCAAGTTTCCTATAAACGTCATCGTGACGTCACAAATAAATGGCGCAAATGATCAGAAAAATCTTGATGCGTAGATTCCGAAAATGAACTTGTTTGTCATATTTGGTCAAGTTATTGACGTGTTATGACAGGTTAAAGTTGGTTGCCCCCTGGAGATGAAAAAGTTAGGTTTATGAGATCACCTCTAAAACTTTTCCTCCAAGCTGCTTTTTTTGTAGAGAACAATATTCGGCATCGATTAGTGTAAATAAGAGCGTGGTATCTCACAAGTAAATGGCGCAAATTTCGCAGTTATGTCTCACACAAAATATATCTACTATTCTCACCCAAGGGAACGCTCTGAAATCTCAAAATAACGCATTAAGATCTTACTCAAGACCCCCAAGGGATCATGCGAGCCCTGGTTGTAGCCCCTCGAGACTTAAACAAGATATATAAAGCCTAGAACCGGTTGATTCCAGCATAGGTTCCAAATCTTTAAATTGGCGTNTGTGGAGTTTGAATTTGCCGCGAGGGTTTGAATTTGCTGTGAGAAGTTGAATTTGCTGTGGAGTTTGAATTTGCTGTGTAGTTTGAATTTGCTGTGGAGTTTGAATTCGGTGTAGTGTTTAAATTCGCTGTAGTGTTGGAATTTGATGTGAGGGTTGGAATTTGATGTGTGTAAGTTCTTTATTTGGTTGTGATGTTTTAATTTGCTGTGACAGTTATGGGCCACCGTAAATTTTGGACACGTGACACATGTCCAGACTTTACATGATTTGATTGGTTAACTTTTCACAGACAACAAACGAGAGTGGATCGGAGCCCACTTTATGGTGGTCGGCTCTCTTTAATTTGTGACTCTGTAAAACCAAAACCCTCTCGCTCAGAAATTGGACTAGAAACTAGCTTAATGAGTTTTCCCGCCAAAACTATATGCCTTCTAGCGCCCAATCCTCATTTGAAAAAAAACGCGGTCACGTTGACACAGGGAACCAAGGTTAACCGCAAATGTTAACACTGCGCAGGAGCATTTGACCAGATGTTTTGATTGTGTTGTGTTGTTGTGGGCCTAAATTCTTTTGCATTCGATTCTGATGGTGTATTGCTGTGCTCTGTGCTGGTTGTGCTTGATGAATGATGGCGGGAAGAAGTGCGCAGGTATCTGAATAATTAAGAACATTTGATAACCTGTAGGTATTCACTTAGATCCCACACATACGATGTCTTCTGGTTGACACTGACACGAAGATCACTCAATTATGGTTGACGATAAAGTCGAGCTTGGCAAGGAAAGACATGTTCCACCAGAGCATGGATGGAGGGTTCGACTGGATCATTCCTTCCCTGACAAGCCTAAAGCCAGTGTTATTCCAAGATGGCATCAAGTACCTAAACTAGTTGGTATGGCCTACAGGTATGTATTGTATGCTCAATTATTTCCGAATGGACGCTTCATTTATTTATTTGAATCGAGTACATGATCACTACTTTTAGATTTATTTGAAGGAATCTGAAATATTACCAGATTTAATTGAGGGTTGCAAGCCGGCTGTTGCTTGCTAATATAACCAGGTATTTTAGATTGATCTACAACTTTGCTTTACAGCTGAGATGATGGTACCTTCTACTCTAGATTATGAACATATTTACTGATAAAATCATATTCAATATGATGACATTAGGTTTTTAGATTGTAAAATAAGTTTTGGTAGTTTTTAGATTAGTGATTTTTTGTAATTTAATTTCAGTATTATTTTATGGGAGGGCCCCTTGAAAACCAGCACTTGTGCTGAAGGGCCACGCTCCCCCTTAGCTAAATAAATATATGAAATATGAGTGAAATCGAACAGTTTAATGGGATGGCAATGAAGGGGAAAGTATGATTAAAATTTATAAATGATAATAGAGGCAGAAAAGGGTGCCAAATGGAAAATATTTTCTCATGCCTTTGTTCTGTTGTTATTCTTGAGGATTTATGGTTTCCAATTGTTCCATATGCTTCCCATTGAAGGTGTTGTGGCGCAGCGGTGTAATCCTCTGACTTTGCAGCCNAAAATTTATAAATGATAATAGAGGCAGAAAAGGGTGCCAAATGGAAAATATTTTCTCATGCCTTTGTTCTGTTGTTATTCTTGAGGATTTATGGTTTCCAATTGTTCCATATGCTTCCCATTGAAGGTGTTGTGGCGCAGCGGTGTAATCCTCTGACTTTGCAGCCAGAACAGTCAGGTGGACAGGTTCGATTCCAGTACGAGCCCCACCACTTGAGCGTCATGACAAGGGGTCGCAAACTCAATTAGGTCTTCTCTACTTCTGCGATCCCAGCACTTGGCGCTAAAAACCGCAACTTCACCTTCCCTTTTTGAAATGTTCCAAATGACGAGAGTTACAAAGTGCAGGTCTTTTTCCCAGACAGAAAAAATCAAATCCAATTTTGGTATGGCATGGCTAATGGAAGGATGAGGGTGTACAGACCTCCCAACTGTCAAAAGATCAACAAAAATTGTCCAAGATAATTGCGATAAGAACTAGATACCTTCTATTGGTTCAATTTTAAGCCAAAATGAATTTCCCCCTCATTTTTTCACACTTGAGTATGAAGATAAACTATACAGTTTAAAACATGAATGATATACAACCATTCAATGATTTATTTCTCAATGAAAGCTAATTAATCAGTGATTAACCTATTCTACAACCAGTTTGCATAATTATATTTAAACCAGATTTAGTTAATTATTTAAATTTTGTGTTCTATTATTAACTGTACAAGAATTTGAAGGAGGCAATATCAAATGATAAGAACCTAATTTGATTTGCTTTGAAAAAATGTATCAGAGACGAAAATTCAATTGTTTGGCAACTCAATAGACCAATTGTTCCTCTTTTGTTTCAGACAAAATTGTACACTGAAAGTTGTTTGACTGCAAACTCTCAATTGTAACTGAAGTCTGTTTTAAAAGACTTGAACTGTGCATCGCAGAAGCGTTGTAGATTACTCTAAAAAGGTTATAACCTTGCTAAGGGACCGTCCAAATTGATTCGTTAACTTTTGGCACAGTGAAATCGCTTAAATAGCAGCAAGTTGTGGAAAAACATGATAAATACCGCCTCTTGGATGATAAAATATTTTGCTGACTTTATGCCGAAAAAATGAATTGCCGAATGTTTTGATTAAATATCCTGAAAAATCAGATGTTTTTAGCCGATGTTCGACTGTTCCTCACTGAACAGCCGAATTCGGTTGCTAAATAACTGATTTCCAAAATTACAATATCTGAACACTAGATTGCAGATAAAATCTACTTTCGGTAGAATTCGGCTAAAAGCAACCATAATCAATTCGGACAATCCCTAATTTGAGTTTCAATTGATTAGAGGGAGAAAGGCCATTTATTTTAGCATAATTTTTGCGCCAAGTTGACAAAAAGTAAAAGCTTACTTTTTTCTTTTTATATGTAACAGAAACTTTGGCCTGCGTCTCAAAAATAATTAAACAGACTTTGATAACTGAAGATGAATAATCTGTGTGAGAAATTGATAATGTTTCAAAAGAATGACCGATAATGGCTTCTTATTTTTTCTAGGTTTCTGAAGTATGCACGTTCAACAAGGAAGAAAGGACGAATGCCATATATTGATCCTTATGCAACTGTGCCCTGCAAGCAACTTTATGGTATATTTTTTACATATTATATTATACTGTCCCCATTTAATCAATGATATATAACTTTAGGCTATTCTGGAAAGAGTCTGGATCGTGAAACCTTTTTCTGCATGTTTTAGAAAATTTTTTGAATGCACAAGAAAGTGCAAGAAGCTTTTTCCACGATCGCTCAAACCTTTAAAATCAAAATGTGGAGAAATGTCACTTGATAAAGACCTGTAATACAGAAAGATCTACAAGAGTCTATTCTAATGATTACCTATTTTAGGATCTCAGTGGTTTTGCCTTTTGTTATTATGGTTTCTACTAGAATAAAGCATCTGGTTAAAATCAAGCTTTTTCTCCCTGCTTCTTACAAATCTCTTTCAAATTGTTTTCAAAATTACTTGGTTTTTGTTCAAACTTTCAAGTACATATGTCTGCTTGAACTGTGACCCTTACAATTGGGTTTATTCAAATGCTATATCAATCGGCCTTTTCTGATTGTGAACTGAGACATGTCAAACCTCAACGGTATGTTGAAACTATCATTACAATTGATATTCCGCAAAATTTTGTATTTAATTATTGGATTAACAGAGATGCATTGTGTGAAAAATGTAAACACATGTTGAGTTCTATTGCCAAGCTTGGGTGGAAATTCTATATTCATTTTTTTAAGATAGGTGTCAAATCTTAAAAAATACGGGTGTATATAAATGGGTATCCAGTATTATATATTATTCAGTATTATTTTTATTATTATATAATAATTACTTATCATTGTCATTATATATGAGTCCTTCCACAATCCTCTTCATAAATAACTATGATATGAGAAATTCACATTCTGGGATTACAGTAAATTACATAAAGTTCCTTTCAAGCCATTCAAATCAGAGAAAGATGTGATACCCATTTACACCCACCTTTTTAAAAATTTGACGCATATCTTCATCTTTTTCAAGTTTTGTTCAATGTCAAATATTTTTATGTCGTTTTTCCTTTGAAGGTGTACCCCTTGGGGGCATTGGTGCTGGAACAATCACAAGGGGTTGGCAAGGTGATTTCAATAGATGGCATTTTCAACCTGGTATTTATGAAAGAAATAGTGTCGATGCTGACCAGGTAGGCCTCCGTCCATATTTCTTTACCTGGTGAGTCAGAAAAAAGTTAAAACGTTTGCAAGCCTGTAGTTTGCTAGCTACTCATCATATTCCTTAAAACTTGTTATTATTGTGTGGCTAACATGTCAACTTAGATAAAAAATTTGGTTGGTTAAAATTGGCCATATTTTCTCAATTTACAAGTGATTTAATGAAAGTCATTTTTTTTCAGAATCGTTCAAAACAGGCCTAAACGTCTGGATCAAATTTTCTATCATTTAGCCTCCACAGCAATAAAAATTAAACTTAATCGGGCAATCTTATTCTCAGGTTATTCAATCCCACAGTTCATCTTTTTCAAACAAAGTATAATCAAATTTGTTCTAGTGTTTCAAAACCTTTTCTGTCTAAAGTAACAGTCATTGCCAAAAGATCATTTCAAAATTTTCACTAGTTCCTTTTAGAATAGTATAAGGAAGTTGTTAAACCCATAACTATTCTACAGTATGTCCTGTTCTTATTACTGTAGGTACGCAAAATTTATGATCCTCCTTATTTGTGGGTTTGTAGTAGGCATGACATGTCAACCTACTGTAAGTCACTTTTCATCATAGTTCAGCCTGAAACTTTATACATTTCTTAATTATGAACTATTTAGAAAAGATTATTCATTGAGGTTTTTCTATTGCATCAACAGTTTATTGTATGCATAAGGAAGAACAAAAAGACAGTTTATCAGGTAATTTACCATTTTATCAAAATTAAAATCTAATGCTGTTCTAGTTCAGTTCATTGCAACCAGTGTAAGGCTTCTATTTTTTCACACTGTTGCTCTGACAGATTTGTAAAGTGATTTTTCTTATACCTGAGACCTGATCTGACATTGCAGGCTAGCTTTTGTTTGTTGTAGAATCCTTTTTTAAGATGACTTATCCCTTTGTAAGAACTTTTAACGATTGGGGTCATCAATTAATCTTACCATTGCGTTTTTAATGGATTTTAAGTTGTTTTTCTTTTGCTCTCACTTTAGCATGTTCTGTCTCCAAATGCACCGAGTGGGAAGCTAAATTGTGAAAAGACTTTGCAAGGTTGGAAATGGAATTTTAATGGAGGACAAGCAATATACCATGCCCTTTACCCTAGAGCTTGGACAGTTTATGAAATTCACGAGCATCAAGTTAGGCTGACTTGTCGACAAATCTCACCAGTGTTTCCTCATGAATACAAGGTAGGTAGTGGTCTTCCTACCATTAATAGGGGTTTTGGTACAAAGTATGGTATGATCAAAAGTTTTATTAGAAATTATGCAAGTTTTCTGTTGACAGAAAACTGACAACGTTTAGTGACCCATGATTTTTGACTAGCTGCAAGAACAGGTTCTTTTCAGAAATCTTGCGCAAGTCATTCACAGAAATTGTAAATTACAATTGCTTAATTTCAAATTTCAATCCGATAAAAAAGGGGAAGAACACTGACAAGTAGCCTGCGTGCAGACTATAGTTCTGCATGCAGGCTAAGTGACAAGGTGCGGAGAAAAATGTTTCTTTTCCCTTGTCGTTTGGCCCTTCCGTAACAGTTCTACTGTGGAAATTTGTTTTAAGCTGGCTTTGTAAATCGATCCATATCAATATGTAGTGTACAGTTGAAGAGGGCACAACTATTCAAAGAAAGCAGGCATCAATGTGGTCTTTTGCGCTTTTTATTCTTCTTCCAGTGCTAACTAGTTTCGCCCACTAGGGCATCTTCAGAGCAACATCCATATAAATAATTTTACGGGAGAGTGAACTTTTTATTTGCAGAGAGATAGCTCCGAGATTTTGTTTTTTCAAGAATTAAGAGGAAAGTAAAATATTTCATTTGCTGTTGAAAAGCAAAACTCAGAAGTGCGAGTGCAAAAGCTAATCTAAATCCTAGCTTTATGAAGCATATTTTCGAGGAAAAAGAAACGCCTTACAATCTTAGGTGTTCTAATAAACTACAACTACCGAAGGTAAAAACAACTTGCCTTGGAACCGATACGGTCAGATTTATATTGTATGTATTTTTATAAATAGTTGGCCTTAATTAGCATTATAGCACTATAATTTCGTAGCCAACTTTAAATTAAAAATTTATTATATTATTATATAGTGTATATATATATTTTACTTACTCTGATTACGCTCCCCTTAACCTGTAAAATATCATCAACCATTTATTTTTTAGGACACCAGCCTTCCAGTCGGTGTTTTTGTTTGGACTGTTGAAAATCTTGGCGATGAAGAGATCGAAGTATCCATAATGTTTTCACTTCAAAATGGAACTGGAGGCCCATCTGATGTTGCCGGGGGGCATTACAATGAAGCATTCACTTGCAAAGGCATATTTAGTGAAGTGAAACTCAGTGATCAGAGAAGCAAAAGTAGCACCCCGGTTACTGAAAAGAAAGTTGTCTTTGAAAATGGCTCTACTGAGAAGTGTCCTAAAAAACGTGCACAAAACGAGAGCTGTTTACTTCATGACGTCACGGGTGTTTTGTTGCATCATTCACATCCGAATAATGATTTTACGATGGCTATTGCCGCAAAACAAATCAGCGAGGTGAGTTTTGTACTTCTGTTATTATTTTATTATTATTTTATTATTATTACGTTATTTTCCATCGGCTGACAATTAAATAGCTAATATAACAGCTGATCGATGCCAACGTTGTTATAGTTGTTGTTGTTTTAGTGCCTCGTTATGATGTGTTTACATACGGGACTTCTATGAAGTTACTGGAGCTTACTCATGGCCTAAATTAGTCGTGTATTTTCTATGAGTTTCCTGTGATATCTAAGTAATATTTATATGCACGATAGACCACACAACAAACGTTAANGGTGTCTCACCCAACTAATGTCGGGAAAGTGGAATTGTTGGGCGAATCCTCTGCTATTTTATTCTTCAGTTTTCTGTTCTATTTTTATGTATTTAAAGGATAGTTGATCAACAATATTAAATTATCTTTGCGCGATTCTTGATCATCGTTGAGTGTGTCCTTGGTTGTAAAGTTGCTGATTTTTTAATGAATAAAATTGTCTTTGTTCCTGGCATTTAAGTCTCTGTTTCTGGAAACTGATTTTCTTCAACTAAAGAACTATAACGCATGACATTTTCAGAGTGACCCATGTTGCCCCACTCTGACCCATTTTTTGCTCATCCCCCCCCTCTATTAAAAATTACACTCAACTTTATTTGGCTTCAGACCAAAAAATAGTCCTCTGAAAGAGTTTCTTGACTGATATTATGGTGAAACCCCTCCTTTGCCGCGCCGTATTTTTTTTATATCACTGTTAAAATTTAAAATAGCAACAACAAAATACAATATTCTGTGCCATCCATAGCAGAAATAGACATGACGTCATCTGGTTCTGGCGATGAACGGCACTTAACAACAACTTTAACTATGATCTCAGAAGAAAGACAAACAGAAATTTAAGCACTCTGTGTACCATGGCGCCATCCCATTGTGACGGGCACTAGCATGCACCAATTTAGGATAGATGAACTGATGTGAAAAAGTATGCACTGGTAAAGCCTGTGTTCAAGGATTCAAGGATTCCAACATAAAAATCGTGTATTCGCCGTATTCAAGGATTCCAACATAAAGGTCGTGTGTGAGTAGCTATCCAATTTGTAATCACAAACAATACTAAAACTTCATAAAATAAACTCGCAATTTGGTAAATCAGTTTTCTCCATCTTTTCCTCGTGTTCCGTAGTCTTCTTCTCCGTCCGCATGCTCCTTCGTAGCTACGTCGTTTGCCAAAATATACCGGATGTCCCAAACAGAACTTCACCAAACTTTGATTGATTCCAATACCTCAATTATTCTCCGCATAATGAATTTTCAAACATGTGGAGGTTCTGTTTAGTCCAACCGGTATATTTGATTTATTATCGATAAGAATTGTCTACTGTTTCTTCCACAGGTCATGAATATCGCATGTACAATACATATGATGTTCATTTTTATGCCTCTTGGGCTCTAGCAATGTTATGGCCACAATTGCAAATCAGTTTACAATATGATATTGGTAAGTTGGAACTGTTTAATTTGAACAAATTTATTAGAGTTTGATTCCTTATCGCCAATTTTTCAAATGCGATGAAGGTTCATCTTGCACTGGGAACGAATTTGACTGCAAAGCCTGATTTCACTACCCGTGTGAATCAGACATTACAGTCAAGGTCGTTCCCAGTGCAAGATGAACGTTCATAGCATTTGAAAAACTTTCGATGAGGAAAGCGATGATATTACATCTGCGCAGTAGGAACCAGCCTTTTACGAGACTTGCCCCATGTTTTCTAAATTAGTCTATTTAATAGAATAGAAATTTTAAGAAACCAATGCAAGCCAGAGCGTCATGTATCCTGCAAACCTATGATCTCGCTTAAAATGTGAGCTCAGGGAGGGTAGGTCTTGCTAAAGTCGAATATCTGTCCACATTTTAACTGCACTGTTAAGTTAAAAGCTTTTTCCATCATGTATTGTTGCGAATCTTCGTTTGGCCCATGACAATAAATTTAGGCCCCGTTCACACTACTCCGTTTTTGTACAAAAACGGAGAGAAAAACATCCGTTTTTGTGAAAGTGTTCACACTGATCCGCACAAAAACAGCACAAAAATGGAGGTTTTCGAAAACGCTGTCGAAAGTGGATATCCACAAAAACGGAGGTTTTTGAAAACGCACTGGATCAATGTGAACACATAAAAACGGAGGTTTTTGAAAACTCTGCAATATTGGACAACGGGGTTCACAAAAACGGAGCAATGTGAACGCACAAAAACGGATGTTTTTCGCTCCGTTTTTGTAATCAAGCAGATCAGTGTGAACAGTCAAAACGGATGCTTTCCCCTCCGTTTTTGTACAAGAACGGAGCAATGTGAACGGTTAGCTTCGATTCGACGAAACGGATAATAACAAAAACGGAGCAGTGTGAACGGGGCCTTAGACTCTTCATCATCATCAATCATCATCAACAATTTATTTAACGTAGGCTGAATAAATGGTAGCTGAATTAAAGCTAATTAAGGCCTACTAATTAACTACTAACTACTGAGTAACTAGAGTCCTTAACTACTAATTAAGGACTCTAGTTACGTTTCGGCGTACTTACAATGAATAAAACATACGTTTTACATGTTACAGATTTCTCCTTGCGTTTCCTTGTTTTCTAAGAGCCTCCTGACCTTAACCTCAACTGTCAATCACTCCTCGCGTTACACGTTAGTAGGTTACGGAGTCTGTTTTAAGGTTACTGTAACCCTTCAGACAGCGATTAAGAAACTCTACTTTTCACGGCCGTTCCTTAAACTATACCAAACAAACTTACATGTTATTCGAAGCAGAATAAAACGTAGAATACCATAAAAATATAACCAGTTGATTAAATAAAAATGCAAATGATTTATTCCAGATTTTAGGCGAAATTGACCACCCTTGCGGAAAAATCTTGGTGTACCTCATCGGGCATTGTTCGACCAAGACCATCTATTTACCTCAGACTTAAGGTCCTGAACTGCAAAAGGGTGTCACGAATTTTTGATAAAACGTACTGTCTAGAAATAATGCAATTTTAAATTAATGTTAATGTCTGAAATGTCTTTTTTAACTTTTAAACCCTTATAAAAGTCGGACCAGTGGATCTATCATAAATCGCTGACACCCTTTGGTAGTTATATGCTTTGTGACCCTGTATGCCAAGTGTCAAGCGATTTGATTGGCCCGTTAGGTACACCAAGATTTTTTAGTACCCACCAGTACCCCGGAATCTTGTTTCGAGAAATCA
>REGM01000069.1:334752-372882 GCA_004194415.1 Aurelia aurita
TCAATGAAATGAAAAGAAATCGATAGCTATAATCGTTCGTGCATGTCTCCATAAGATCGCTGGGCTCGCTGGAGTCGTAGTTATAGCTATTGATAGACCTGCACGCAGCTCTAAAGCCTGGTTTTCATATAATATTTACGATCATTTGGATCGTTGTGAACGATCCTAGCGATCACAGCGATCTCAATGAAATGAAAAGAAATCGATAGCTATAATCGTTCGTGCATGTCTCCATAAGATCGCTGGGCTCGCTGGAGTCGTAGTTATAGCTATTGATAGACCTGCACGCAGCTCTAAAGCCTGGTTTTCATATAATATTTACGATCATTTGGATCGTTGTGAACGATCCTAGCGATCACAGCGATCTCAATGAAATGAAAAGAAATCGATAGCTATAATCGTTCGTGCATGTCTCCATAAGATCGCTGGGCTCGCTGGAGTCGTAGTTATAGCTATTGATAGACCTGCACGCAGCTCTAAAGCTTGGTTTCCATATAATCTTTACGATCATTTGGATCGTTGTGAACGATCCTAGCGATCACAGCGATCTCAATGAAATGAAAAGAAATCGATAGCTAAAATCGTTCGTGCATGTCTCCATAAGATCGCTGGGCTCGCTGGAGTCGTAGTTATAGCTATTGATAGACCTGCACGCAGCTCTAAAGCCTGGTTTCCATATAATCTTTACGATCATTTGGATCGTTGTGAACGATCCTAGCGATCACAGCGATCTCAATGAAATGAAAAGAAATCGATCGCTAGAATCGTTCGTACATGTTTCCATAAGATCGCTGGGCTCGCTGGAGTCGTTCGCAACGATCCAAACGATCGTAACGATTTTATGGAAACCAGGTTTTATCGTCTGGAGAGGCGGGTGACATCTGTTTTGCACACTCGCCCCCTGTTTGACCCGAATAGGCGTCAAACCATCTTGTTGCTAACTTGCTAACATAATTGTCCTCTAGTTATACATCCTCATAACGGAGTGTCTCTTTGATAGTCTCTTTTGCGATTTCCGGGCTCGTCTTTTCGGTGGGAATACTCCTGCTGTTTCAGCTCTACTTTTCGACTCTACTTTTCCTTCTTTTTGCACACAGTTCAATTCTCATTAGAAAACTGTGAGGCTTAAAAGCTCTTTTGTATGCTTAAAAGAACTAATTGTGTGCTTAGGAGAACTAATGATTTATTTGCTCAAAATGTTTCTAATTATAGTACTAAATAGAACATTCAGAAAGTATATAGTGAATATATAGTACTATATAGTACTATATAGTGTATATAGTATATAAAGTGTATATTCAGAAAGTATATATATATTCATATAGTACTAAATGCTGTTCATTAATATCCATTTTTTTTCAGCTGCTTCAGTTCTACAAAGTGATCCTGAAGAGCGATTAATGATGATGGAGGGGCACAACGCACAAAGAAAGGTTCCTAGCTGTATACCCCATGATATCGGCGACCCAGGTAAATTCACTATACTGTTGAGTTAGCTAGGCGACGATACAATAATAATAATGATGATCAATTTATTTAACATTGGCGCTAACATAGCTATGTACAGTAAACTACAAATATTTTTCCAATATATTTCATATGTCAATATATACATAAAACGAGCATTGGGACTCGCTAAGTGTAATTCAGACAAAGAATGCAGTTGATAATGAACTCAAATTTTTTTTATTTTTATTGATGTACATTCATCTCTCTCAACTGGTGGCCTAAATACGTTTGAATTTACTTCATGGCTCAATACGGCTTGCAACTTGGTGCATTTTGAGTTGCGGGGCACCAAGTTGCGAGCCGGATAGATATAAATCATGCATTGAAACATGAATTAAATTCACGAAGGAGATGAAGGTAGGCCAATAACGAGGAAAGAGGAAAACAATGTTGAGGGAAGTTTTAGTTAATTTTCAACAGCATTTTTTTGAATTGCACTTACGGAGTTCCATTTCTCGTGGTTAGACTTAACAAAAGAATTAAATACAGTATGAGTTAAACATATTTAATTGAGAAACATAACTGCCAATTTCAATAAATCGATAAATGGAAGAGCTACCTTAGACGAAAGGGAGGCTGTGGCTTCTTCGTTGCCAACAGCCTCAAATCAAACCCGAGCAGAATTTGATACAAAAGTAGTAAACACCAACTCGGAATTTGAAGCTAGTTGGATTGAAATCGTAAACGAAAAGCAAAAAAACGTTGTTGTTGGATGCATTTATCGACATCCAAGAAACACAGACGACGAATTCATCGTTTACATGCAAAATATTCTTGAGAAAGTAAAAAAAAAAAAGAAAACAAACTCGTCGTTATTGCAGGTGACTTCAACTTGAACCTTTTAAAACATGACACCGATGACAGAATAAAATAATTTCTCAATTAATGCTTTCAAATCATTGTCAACCATCAAATATGCAGCCAATTAGATTTTCAAATGAAAACAGACCCTCGCTCGTCGACAACATATTTATCAATCTAATCGAGCATGATACTTATAGCGGTAATGCAATCTCTAAAATAGCAGATCATTTGCCAAATTTCGTTTTCATAAATAATTCATGATAATTTATGTTTTCTGTTGAAAATAGAACTCTGGACGCAATTTTCTTAGATATTTTTGAAAAAACAAATGAAAAACATAATCGATGTACGCGACAGGCGACTAGAAATGACTTCATTCTTCCAAAGACAAAACTAAGTGTCGTTGAACGCACCATAAAATACACTGGTGCCATCACCTGCAATTAAATTCCAAGCGACATAAAGAATTCAAAAACAAAAGCCACGTTTAGTAAAAAAATTTCTGAGCATCTACGACAAAAATATCAGAATACATGTTAGCAAATGTCGTGAATAACCAGCACACAAAATATTGTTTCTACCATTCCTTTTTCTTCTTTCTCTTTCTTTTCTCTCCTTCCGTTTCTTATCAATAATGTTTTGTATGTATTTTAGAAAAAGTATTTTGTCTTAAACGTATGATGTATTAATGAGTTTTTAAAATATGTAAGCTATTCCTTTGAAGAAGGGGTACTTGGCTCGTCAGCCCCCCGGGGTTTCTCTAGAGAAGAACTCACGTTGTTCTCTGGAGTATCCAAGTGTCCTGAACAGCTATTTCAATAATCAAAATAATTAGATCATTCATAGTATGCAGAAATGTAGTAGATTAAGAATTGTTGTTCAAATGAAATAAATTGAAACTTGAAACTTGAAACTTGTAGATGCAGAGTTTTCAGGATTTTGTCAATCATTGGTCTGTCTCGTGCAGACAGGTCGTGCACAGCCCACAGTATGAGTAATCCTGAATCATATTTTAGGCGCATTGGCGGAAGCCGATCTAATTGGAACAGTAGCCGGTGGCAGAGTTAATTACTTTCTAATTACTGAAAGGACAGCTGAACTTATTTCATTTTCGCAAGATCGGCTTTTCCTGATATATTATTTCATTTCATTTTAAGATTTAGACTTGCTTCACACAATACTGGAGCGTCGTAACAAACACATTTACAGAATGATTAATAACAGCAAAACGAACAACAAAGATTTGAAGGAGAACATTTTAAAAACTACTGCTAAACAAAAAGTGAACAAAATAACTAAATCTAAGCTAGTGGCATGAATGCAGAATATTCTTAGTTGTTGCGGTCATGGCCTGTCTTAAGGATGTTATTTCGAGACTCGAAAGCGTCTCTCGCATATTTAGCAACTTCTTGCACTATCTTTATATTTTCTGTTGATAGGAGGTATATTATGATCTTCTTTAAAATGCTCAGTATATTATCATCTTCTTTAAATGTACCGAGAATGTGAAATTTTGTAATTCCTCGAGGGCTGAAAAAGCCATTTTAGCTCGCTTTAAATACCGGGTGAGTCAGAAAATGTATCCGCTGTTTGAAAAGTCGTACAGCAAAAACTATGAAATCGATTCGAAAAATTATGACTTCGTTGTCTGGCTGAGTGTTTAACTTAATTTGAAAATTAATTCATAATTTACAATGCACAATCTTAATCTCAAATCAAGAATTAGCTTCCATTTGGCTAAAACTATGAGTGAGTAGCTCAATTTAATCCACTTTTCAACCATTAAGATGGTAAAATAATATTTTTTTAGCTCAGTCACTGTTTTCTAATTCTACGGAAACTGTTGAATTGTGATTATGCTCTCTAATTGATGCTGAGCATCAAAAATTCAAAATTTACATGATATTGAAGAGCCCGTTTTTGGCTGTTTTTTTTTTAAATGAGAAACAGGACTTTTGACGATATCCTGATTTCAGAAGGAAATAATGCAAGTTATGAGAAAAATCTCAAAAATGAATTTGAAAGCTCAGTAAGATGATGGAATAAAAATTGTACAGAATGGTTGCATGGTTTTCCCTGTACGATTTTTCAAACAGTGGATGCATTTTTCTGACTCACCTTGTACAGGTTGTGCCAAAAATATTGTGCCCTATTTGTGCGGCTGGTGTGGAGGAGCTGTAACTTCAATTGTTCCGTTTTTGTACAGCTAGATTAGACTTACTACTGGAGTCCTTATGTTTGCTCCATTTACCCTAAAAACATTATATTACCAAGAGTCTTAACCAATCCAAGACCAATCCGCGCAAAAGCGTAGTAGAACTTTACAGGTCCCTTATTGATAGCAGTACTCGACTTGTACTGAAAAGGCTTATCTTGTATAAATACGTTTCATTATTATTATTGTAACGTCTTCCCAGTCCTAGTTAGGGCCAACCTCGAACCCAGGGTAACAATGGGCGGCCAGTTGTTACACTGGTGCCTACTAGACTCTTCCGTGGTTCTCATTGGCTAATATTAAACAACGAGCTTTTTGCATAAATTAACTGCGACTGTATAGCAGACTTATTACATTTGAGCAAGAAGTTTCTTATTCGTGAAAATTTGTAAGGAGCTAGAAATAAAGCAATTGTAATAAGTCTACACGGAAAGTTTGTTTTTCTTCTCCAGTGAATGGGCCAAATGATGCAAAAATAGGAAAAATTCTCGCCTTCGCAAATGGGCTAAAATATCTTTCTTATCATGAACGTTCTCCCCGCCTCTACACCAAAAAGTATTTGCTAAAATGTCGGCACTTAGTACAGTACACATTTTTAGTCGGGATTTTAAAAATGTTAAGAAACTCAACTTTAGATAAACTTCCTATTTGTTAAAACACTCGCCAACAGCTATATCATGTTGACTGCTTTACGTTCCTGTTTTCATCTAATGTAAGAGTACAACATACATCAACCTGATCAACACTTAGGAAACTCTTGATGTTTTGATAGATAGATTGATTGATTACTTGATCAGGTTGGCATCATTTGAATAGCAACCACACATTTCTCTTGCATATGCTGATTATGATGATGATTGTCTATCCCATTCTTTTCAACAGACGAAGAGCCATTCTTAAAAGTCAATGCATACACGATTCATGATACATCAACATGGAAAGATTTAAATCTCAAATTCGTTTTACAGGTTAGATTTTGCTGCTAAATTTTTATTGTTTGCTCTTTAGATGCAATCGATAGATAGTATAGGATAACTTGGGTTGTGTTTTTATGTTAAAGACATGCTAGTACAGAATTTACCAAGTGTGTCAGAATGTATATTACTTGCTTTTTAAGATCGTACTGCAAAGACTATAGCCGACTGTACAAAAATATCAACGGGAATGCCTCACGGAGGCTTCAACTTAATTTTACAAATTTATTGATGATGTACAGAAATTTTATTTTTATGTTTATGTACTGTATTACTTCATCGGCATTAGACGGTTTAAGATAACTGGACGGCAACGCCAGCCAGAACCCCATCTTGTATCCTGCAAGCAAAGCATTGTTTCCTATACGCTACCTGTACCATTTTATTCAAAAGGTTTTCAGTTAAATTCCCGGGCACCATATCTTTTCTTTGAGAACTGACATTTAAAAAGAATGAGTTTTACTTTGGAGGCCTAAATCTGAAGGACAGAACGTCAGAAATGCAGTTAAAAAAGACAACTTCATAGTCCCTCAGAGGAAGCTAATTCGCACGAAAAACAAACAATCTGTCGAAGCCATTGTTCTAAAAAAAAACCAACAATGAGTTGCAGTTGACCTTGCCATTGTTGTTTCTTGAACTCCTTATTGACAAGAAGACAACATCGTCACTTCTTGCTTACCTTTCTCACTTTGTTTTGTTTAATTTCAGGTTTATAGAGACTATAAATTATCGAATGATCTTCAGTTTCTCATGGATATGTGGCCTGCAATGAAGGTATTGCTGATTTAGCTTAAATATTTTGTTACATATATTTCATATTTCTGTTTATTAAGGAGGATCACCCTGCAGCCTAGTCGCTGATTTTTAAAGGGCCCTCCCAACTTTATCAAGGTTACCTCTTTTTTGTAGCAGTTATCATATTCATAAAATACCGTATTATAGGAAGTTAACGCTGCCAGAAATTGGCGGGAATTTCAAAAATTTGCGTTAATTTAAGTCATGTATGTTTTGTTTATGGTTGATTTTATGTACCTTATTTAAAGTGAATCAACAGAGCCAAGTGGAAGTCATCTATAAATACGACAAAGAAAACTCCTACACACGCTATTGTTCCTCTGGCTAAACAATATCCACTTGTGTATCGAAATCATCAAATACAATAGGCTAATAATAGAATACCGAGACCCCTTCCGCGCGGGGCTTTTATATCCGTTGATTCTCTTTAAGTAATGCGTTGAATTAAAAGACAATATTTTTTTGTCATATCACGATTTTACAAGATTTCAACTTCACTTGTTTCTTGGTGTTTTCCAGCATATGTACTGTTTATTTAAATTTGGGTTTGGATCAAGTTGTCCAAATTATTCTGTTTCAATCTAAGTGACGTTGTGAAATTGAAAACGTTTTCTTTTCAAGGCTTGTATGTCGACTGCAAGTGGGCAGGATACAGATTGTGATGGATTGATTGATAATTCTGGTTTTGCTGATCAGACCTTTGATTGCTGGGTTGTCACCGGAGCAAGGTATGTTCTGTACCTCACTTGTTTGTACCCCTGTGATTGGGAAGTCAAATATGTGCAAAGTTGGAGAGCAGATTTTGTAAGAACAACATCAGCTGCATTTGGTTGACACCGTAGCCTGATAAATAAGAGAGAAGGCTCACTGTGCCATGAAGGTAAATTGTGGGCCTGAGGACACGCTGTACGAAAAGGGTTAAGCTGCATTCACATTTGAAGCGTCATTCTTGACGCATTCCAGATAACAATGAAGCGCGGCAATGCGACAAAGGTGGATTAATTCAACTTTGCCGCACTTGCCGCATCGCATAAGGAAGGTCGCATCAAGTGTGAATTCAGCTTTCTAAGTTAATACCAACCAATACCCCATTGGTGATAAATCATACCTCAAACCAAATTGTTTTAAAGTAAACTTCAATATTTATCGGTAAAAAATCAAATTGATAATACCCCAGGGGACCAAAATCTAAATTTGTAAGGAATAATTAAAGAAGACAAATAACTCATTGTTTTTGCATGCAATAATGATGCAAATTAGCCAATCAAAGCGTTCTGCCTAAAATTAGGTATTCTTGCAAGCGTTTTTGTGTGTCATCGGGCTCACCTGTTTCTCCTGATGACATAGAGCCCTGCGAGCATAGATCTCAGGTTATTGACACACCATTTCAAAGCGTAGGCCTAAATTAGCAGTAATTTTGCTACAATATTTGTTTATAAGCCTACTTTAAATAAATTAATGATGACGATGATGATGGTGATGATGATGATGATGATGATGATGATGATGATGATGATGATGATGATGATGATGATGATGATNAAAATCTAAATTTGTAAGGAATAATTAAAGAAGACAAATAACTCATTGTTTTTGCATGCAATAATGATGCAAATTAGCCAATCAAAGCGTTCTGCCTAAAATTAGGTATTCTTGCAAGCGTTTTTGTGTGTCATCGGGCTCACCTGTTTCTCCTGATGACATAGAGCCCTGCGAGCATAGATCTCAGGTTATTGACACACCATTTCAAAGCGTAGGCCTAAATTAGCAGTAATTTTGCTACAATATTTGTTTATAAGCCTACTTTAAATAAATTAATGATGACGATGATGATGGTGATGATGATGATGATGATGATGATGATGATGATGATGATGATGATGATGATGATAGTTTTGTCAAGGCAAAAAAGTATACTTAAAACAAAACAAGACATCCCAACACACTCGACAGCTCGACAGGCAGTTAACAAGAAATAGCAGTTTGCAAATACAACAATTTACTTGCTATTGGAATCTCCCAAAGTCCGGATCAGTAGACCTGTTGTTAAAAGATCAAGACTACTCTCTTGCTTTTAATAATTTAACTTTTATTCTTTTTAAACTCAGTGCGTACTGTGGAGGCCTTTGGCTAGGAGCATTGAGATGCATGGTTGAAATTGCAAAAATATTGAAACTGGACGATAACGTTGATCGTTACAAAACTTTATTGAATAAAGGAAAGGAAGCATATGAAAGAAAATTATGGAATGGTTAGTATCATCATTTCCTCCTTCGGTGTCAATTGTGTTTTGTGTTTTGTGTTGTGTGTAGATTATGTTCCACGAAGGCGAACATTTGTTTTTAAACTTTTCACGGCAAAAATTTAATGGAGTCGTTTATCAATTAATAGACGATTGCGCTAAAGATGGCGTCGAGGAATTTTTTACCAAGATCCTTTGCGGTATTGAAGAAATCAACCAATCAAACCATTCGAAATTCAATTCGACGCAAAGCATCATGGTAAAAAATTCCTGTCCGCCATCTTTAGCGCAATCGTCTATTGAAGTTTTAGCTGCGCTACAATATCTCATAGCGCCATTCCAGAATATAATGAACTTTCTTCTTCCTTCTTCTTCCTTCTTCTTCCTTCTTCGTATTTATGATAATTGCTGTTAATTGCTTGTTTGCTTGACGTGGTGTTCGTTGTATTTCATCGCTGTGGGTTGACGGTTGAAAACAGGTTCCTAGAGGCAGTGAGTCGATTGATGCATGCACAGAAAAGGCCATCTTTTTCACAATGCTGCAGGGAAAAAAGGTTATGAGTCTACACCCTCCTATGGTTTTAACAAGCGCCTTTGATTTTCAGTTTTTCTTTCTTTCTAGGCACATATTATAATTATGACAGTAGTGACAAAGAGTACCATAATAGTATAATGGCACATCAATGTGCTGGGCAATGGTACTTGTGTTCTTGTGACTTGGGACAATCAGACGATGATCAGGTGAGTAAAAGCATTTTTCATTTTCTTTTCACTTTGGTTTTATTTTCTTCATACATTAGCTCTTTTCACACTGAAAGATGTCTGGCCGGAAAGTCATCTGACAGTTGCTCGTGTGCTGTGAGGCCCTGTGAGTTTAAGTCGGATTTTCAACGACTTGTCCGTGTAGACCAACAATCATCTTCGAAAAATCGGACAAAATTTTGATGGAAAAGTCATCTGACAGTTCGTCTATCCATCTCTTTGTTCGTCTATCCAAACGATTTTTCGAAACCAATTTGTTGGTCAAGAGGTCGTCGAAAATCTGTCTGCGCTGAAACGTCATGAAAAATCGGATTCAAATTCAAACCAGACGAACAACTGTCAGATGACTTGTCCGTCCACACGATTCGTTCATCTTCTGTGTGAAAGGGCTGGTAACTAAATCATGATTGGCTTACGACACAAAAAGGCAAAGCAAAAGAAAGTCAAATTCCAATCGTTTTTGGACGATTATACCTACCCCCATAAAATACAAATGTACGAAAGCGAAATGAAGATTTTCCAAAACATTTTCACAAATTTTTCCTAGTACTTGGGTAATCAAGGGGGCTCAGGATTCTCACAAGATTTGGAGGACTAACAAGGTCTTGAATCAACACTTCGTTTTCATTTATTCAAGTGAATTTCTGAAAACCTTTTTTGGAAAGCAAATAAACTCAAGTTTTTTAATTTCCTTCATCAGTTTATGTTCTTCTAAGGTATTTCCTCTTGATTTGTCCATTTCCTGTTTTATTTTAGGTATTTCCAAAGGATCATATTGAAAGTGCATTGAAGACTGTATTTCAAATGAATGTAATGAGATTTCAAGGTGGCTTCATGGGCGCTGTTAATGGAATGAGGCCATGCGGACGGGTATGCAACTTATTAGACTTATTCTTTTTTTTTATATATATAAATCCTCCTAAAATTTGCAATTTACTAACTAACAATAACATTACAGAACGACACCACAGGGAGCATGGAAATACATTGCTACCCTTCGGCGATTACATTTAACATAGATACTAAAATAAATACAAAAATAAAATTAACAACTACATGAAAAAGAACCGACATACAGTGAACTCTCTATGCAACGACTCCTCAACGAAACCATAAATAAGTCCAGAGCTCGTTAAACGAAGGGTTCGTTGAACGGGGTATGGTTCAAGGAACCTGAAAATGGTTCGTTTAAATAGAGGGTTCGTTACATAGCGAGCCCACTGTACATATACGTTGAAGAAAAGGGTGGCATTGGTTCATTGAAAGCGTTCTGTTGCGTATATATATTTCAGCGTAGCCTCAAGGATCTTAGACTTATTAACTGAATCCCTTGCTTGACCAATCAAAGGAAGGCTTGTGTCGACCATCAAAAAAGGGCAATTTAAAGTGCTTATGCACTTCCTGGAATTTTGTGTGGTCATTGGTTTACTTGACCGGTCATTGGCCATTGGTCATTAGCTCTGGATTCTGTTTACGAATTCTTAGTTTTGACCAATGTCGGTTGGATGGACCCCTCTGTAGCCAAGGTGTTTATACACTGCGTCAAATAGGGCCGCAGACTTAAAATAGATTGAGTTTTATCCTTTCAGGATAATCATAAAATATTCTTCTTTTGAATGAATTATTAAGAATCAGATTCATTCTTTTAATAGCCATTACCCTAGTTACAAATCTGCTAAGACGTGAATCCTAAGTCTCCTATTGACCCACTGTAGTCTTAACTATTAGCCTTGATCAGATCTGCCTTGAACCGAATTTCTCCTTCGCTGTTGTTCGTATGAAAAGGGATGAAAAATCCCTTGACATACTAAGGGTTAATCGCCATGGAGTTTTATCGTTTCCGAAATCAGTATTTCCTGTGTAACGTAAGCCTCTTTACTTAAATGAGACCAGAAGATGTAAACACTATTTTGATATGTTTATCCGTTTCGTAGGCCACCCTTAGGAATGCTCCCTATTGAGATGTGGTTTAGATGCTATCTCCTAGATTGAGCGTGCAACAACAACACCAAAATCAAGTTCTCTTATTTCGAAATTCAAGTCCAATTCATTTTTTTGCAACCACGTGAACAACATCAGACAGACGATTACGAAAAAGACGGCTTTGAGGATCATTTGACCAAGATACACTGCGTTTAATGATTGATTTTCTATAGAATCACCGTTGCATAACTTGGTCAAATGCCCCTGGACGCCATCTTTTTCGTAAGTGTCAATAGACGATAACGCTAAAGATGGCGGCCACGCAAATCATGCTGGTAAAAAGCTCCCTGACGACCACCTAACGACATAAAAATGTTGGTCTGCCGTTTCTACTGGCTAAAGTTCGGGACAAGGAACCAATATAAACAAATAGAAAAATTTTGTAATTCGAGCGCAAATCTTTAATTAAAACTTCAATTCGAATCAAAACTTTACTTTTTCTGCTTTGGAAAGGTTTTCTTTCGAACCATGTTGCATTCGAATTCAAGGTCGATTCGAATTCAAGCCAGCTAATCGAAACGGCAGACCGAAATATCTATGTCGTTAAGTGGTCGTCAGGGAGCTTTTTACCAGCATGCTTTGCAACAAAACACAACAGAGTCTTTGGAGCCGCCATCTTTAGCGTTATTGTCTATTGAACGTCATTATATATCTTGAAAACCATGCCAGATTTCTCACACGTATCGCTAAATCTTACTCAGTTTACCAAGAACATCTTAGCTAGTATTTGATTGAAAAGCATCTCTGTTTTTCTGAAAACAATAAATGAAAGTTATGAAGTTTTAATGCAGGGGCCTAGATCTAACGGGACGAGTGGAATTTAGCGGGCGGCGCTAAATGTCATATTTCTTTTGTACATATTGAACTAAACAAGCCGCTAACCCTAACTTACCCTAACCAACCCTAACTTACCCTAACTTACCCTAACTAACCCTAAAAACGCTTTTCTGAAACTAACCCTAACCCTTACCGTATGACATACAATAACACAACATTCGAATGCGCGCTAAACTGCACTCTAGCTGAGCTAACGTACACAGCAACAAAAATTGGATTTCTACCTAGATGATGCAATTAAAATACAACTCAGCAATCTTCCAAAGGAGCAAATTTGCACAAAAAGAGTAGAATCTATTGAGATCTTGTTCTGAAACAAATTCTTGGCTCAAATTGCGTCGCCGTCGTTGTGTAGACTCCCCGCCGTTCAATAAAGGTTGTGTGGAAACAATTTTGCGTGTTTTAGAGGAGGAAAAATTGTCTACATTGTTTTCATTTTGCAGGTTGATACGAGCAGCGTGCAAGCAGAAGAGGTCTGGACAGGAGTGACGTATGCTGTTGCAGCTTCAATGATACAAGAGGTAGAACAGTTTGAATGTAGATGCTGCGGATGGGAACACCTAAACTTGGCATCAAAACGCTCAAAAACATAGGTTCCTAATCCTTAAGAGGGTTGTATAAATGGCTATTACCGCTTTCTTTGAATTGAATGGCCTGAAAGGAACCTTTGGTGCTTTGCTGTAATTCTACTGTGAAACTTTTTGATATTTCGATTATTTTCAAACTGGCGGTGTCTTTTACATTTCAGCTTCTTTCGGGTTGTGACGTCATCAAATTTCTAAGTCGTGAAGCGGGGGGGGGGCGACATGCTTCTGCTTGCCACCGTGTTGTAGCCCTTCATAAACTATGATTTTCTTGGGAATTCTGCCATTTTTCCTCCATTAATTTAAAATCTACAATGATTTAAATTTTTGTTTCAATTGAAAACAATCAAGATATCAAACATTTCACGGAGAAGTTATAACAAAGTAGAGTTCCTTCCCAGCCATTCAATTCAAAGATAGAACAAACAGCTATTGACACCACCTTATTTAAATATTTGGAGCCTTTGCTGGCCTCTTCAACTCAGACTTACATCAATGGGTTTAAGCAAAAATCTTCGAAATCGAACTTTTTGATAAATTTTTACAACAGACAATAATGGTCCAATTTTTTCAATCGCCCGAAACTTCGCAGGGTTCACAGTTCTGGAGAAAAGAGCGGTATTTTTACGCTTTAAGTTAAGATCTATGCTGCAAGATCCATTCCCCATATCTACTGCTTTAGAATGTGGTCGCCTTTATTTACTTCTTTACTCCCCCTTGAGGCTGATTTCCAGTCAGTGGAATTTTCCGAGCTGGCGGAATTTTACACAATCAAAAGTCATTCAACCTTAAGTTTCTATTCAATTACAAAGCGACATTTTCTATCGTAAACAAAAGAATTTCGGAAATCGAAAATCGAAAAATTCCACTGACTGGAAACTGGACTTTAGATTGTAAGGTTTGTTGATAAAGTAAGCAATATTTTTCTCTCTTACACAGGGTATGGTACAAGAAGGTTTCCGTACCGCTGAAGGAATATATCGAACTTGTTTCGAGAAACTTGGCCTAGGATTTCAAACACCAGAGGCATTCTTAGCAAATGGGAATTTCAGATCGCTAGGGTACATGAGGCCATTGAGTATTTGGGGAATGCAGCATGCTTTACAGAAATTACAAGAGAAAAATCAGGAAACGGAAGGAGTTTACACGGATGATGAAGCCAGCCAATAGGATTTTGAGAAAAGTACGCTATGGAATTCCAAGAAATAGAATTGTTACTGTATGAAGAACAATGGTTGAGGTTTGGAAGAATTTCTTTGCATCAAAAATTTTTGGGAAGAAACTGGTGGAAAAATAAAAGGCAAATTTGTCGTATTTAGGTCTTGGGATCTTATCTTCTCCCTGAAATGTGACTAAAACTATTATTGCGTTGTATTCTCTGAAGAGACTTGGTTTCAGAGGGCAAAGAAAAGTAAGAGTAAGGCCAAGAAATAGGATCCTCGTGTCAAACTGCACATTTCCAATGCAGTTCCCCAGATAGAATTTCAAAAATGTTTATCTTATACCCACGTAGAACACATAGCAATGTTCCATTGGCAAGACGTACGGCTGTATTTTTCACAATTGAACTCAGTGATTATTCCGTAGGATCTACTTGCCAAAGACAGTGAATTTAAAGGGGCTGTATAAGCTAAAGTTCCAAATAGCCATGACTTTCTCTCTCTAATGCAGGCAAATAGCAGCAGATATCTTGCAAAGGAAGATATTTTTTACAGGTTTGAACTCCGTAGAATTAACCAGTGCAATCAGATTTTTCATACCATGAACGATTTTGGAGATACAGCTGGATTCAGAGCCACAAGTTTTAGATGTCTTTAGCCTGAACACACGAAAGCTCATTGCAGGCTTAAGAAATTCTATGACACGCGTCCTTTGTTTACTAAAATCTCCTGCAGCTCCTTTGAGTAAGGAGATCTTAAAATAACATGACGACTTTATTTGCCTTATTTTGAGTTACCAAAAGAATCAGTTGAGGATTGATGCATTTGTTTTTATTTTATGGAAGGGCCTTATTATTTCGAGTTACCAACTGAATTGCTTGGAGATTTAAGCATTTGTTTCTTTAGGGCTATTACATCCATCATTTTCTGTACATAGAAATAGAAAATCTAGTTGTGTGGTGTATGTATCGTGCGAAATTTTCATATGTATCGTTTCTGTTTGGGCATTAGTTGTTAGCCGACGTCCCCAACCATATTTATCAATTTTTTTACCAATATCGTTTAACAGAATAACTTTTGTTTTGAAAGAAACATTTGAATACAGTTTGTTTGGTTTATTTATAGCTTCCTTGTTTGTGTTTATGTAGTTGTTGATTAGTTGTCCTAGCGATACTCATATGCAGTTAAATTATTAAAAAAATTATTATGCAGTCCAATGCCGGGTGAGTAAAAGAAGTTTCGACTCTGAAAATCAGCAGAACTTGTTTTCGCATGTAATCGCAAAAATTTGGTTTGTTTAGTAATATCAATGACCAAGTTATTCTTAACAACAATTGTTATTGTGACTTTGTCGACAAACGATTATGAAATTACTACTTGAAAAACCGTATTTTGAGCCACAGGTTTCTGAGATATCATATCGTAAATCTTGCTGAAAAGCCTTACTTTTTACGATCTCAAATTAACCTTCGATTCATAATCACAAGATTACTTTTCTGGCATAGAAATAATCAACCATGTGGCATAATCAACATCATTCTACAAGAAAGTTACCTTGCCAAATCTCTTTGTAATTGTTCAGTATGCTTCAAAGCAGGCAGCTCACATAGCTCCACAACAAATTTAAAGCCATGGATAGGAACTAGATATCACTAAAAATGATTTGATCTTTGACTTACAACCTCAAAAAGAAAATTTAAACATTATTTTCGAATCTCTGAAATTTTTCAAAGACAGAAATTTTTTCTGACTCACCCGGTACATAATGTTATAGCCAAGAATATGGTCAAGTGGGACGTAACTGTCTAACAATACTCATTGCCCATTGGATTGTTTGGCCTGAATTAAGCAAAAGAATTCCATCTCTGATCGATGATTTATCAGCTATTCCTTCTCAATGGCTCAATCCAAAACAAACGTATTTATTTATCAGAAGTGTTGTGGTATTCTTGAAGCTTCAAGTGTGAGACAGATAGTTTGTCATTGTTTTTAATCGATGGTTATTGGGAGGATAAATAGATAGACAATTATTTAAGGATTTAAGAATTTGAATTATTTATTCATTATTACTATTATATAGTATAGTCTATTTGCACTTACAGAGTATTGGGGACGAGTGCAGTTTAGCGGGCGGCGCTAAATGTCATATTCCTATTGCAGATATTGAACTAAACAAACCTCTAACCCTAACTAACCCTAACTTACCCTAACTAAACCTAACTTACCCTAACTAACCCTAACCCTTACCTTATGACATACAACAACACAACATGCGAATGCCGCCCGCTAAACTGCACTCTAGCCGAGTATTGTTAATATCACGTATAAAATATGATTCTTTCATGTATATTGTTTTGATTAGACTTCTTAGTGAAAATTATGAACAAAACATACAGTAGTACAACAAGTCTTGGCATTATTTGGCTTCTGCTTACCAAGCATAGACTCAAAGGTTGTTTTAGAAATATAATGTCTTTTACATGTTTCTTTGGATTAATGGCTTGAAAGGAACTTTAGGTATTAAAAATGTAATTCTACCGTGTGCTTTTCGATTTCTTGATTATTNTCACCACCAGGACCGCTGCACTTTAGCGGACCAGCTTCATGTCGTATCTCTAGGGAACGTATTTGACCAAATACGCTAACCCTAACTAACCCTAACTTACCCTAACTAAACCTAACTTACCCTAACTAAACCTAAAAACCCTTTTCTGAAACTAACCCTAACCCTTACCTTATGACATACAACAACACAACATGCGAATGCCGCCCGCTAAACTGCACTCTAGCCGAGTATTGTTAATATCACGTATAAAATATGATTCTTTCATGTATATTGTTTTGATTAGACTTCTTAGTGAAAATTATGAACAAAACATACAGTAGTACAACAAGTCTTGGCATTATTTGGCTTCTGCTTACCAAGCATAGACTCAAAGGTTGTTTTAGAAATATAATGTCTTTTACATGTTTCTTTGGATTAATGGCTTGAAAGGAACTTTAGGTATTAAAAATGTAATTCTACCGTGTGCTTTTCGATTTCTTGATTATTTTCAAAATGAGAGCATTTTTGATATTTCAACTCGTTTGATGTTGTGACGTCATCAAATTTCTAAATTGAAAACAAGTTAAGAGTGCTAGGCTTAGGCGTACGACTTTATTGTCGACCTTCATAAATCATCGTTTCCTGGAAAATGTTAACATTTTCTTCCATAGATGTGTTATGTGTTAAGATGGTTTTTATTTTCTTCAAAACTTTGCTTGAATTCTTGAATTCTTTCCTTAAACAGAAAAACCCTGTAATTTTGAGAACAATCGAGGTATTCAGAAAGGGCAGGGAAGAATTAGATTTGAGTACGGAAACTTCCTTTAAGCCATTCAATCCGAAGAAAAAAGATGTTTACCATGGTTTTACCATCAAGAATTAGAATTTCTTAGCCGTCAGCGTTTTGCAGCAGACAGTTTAGCTATTTAGACACAACCAATTCAAATCCGATTGGAAAAGCTAGAAAAAAGTTTCGATCGAAATAATAATAATAATAATAATAATAAGGGACCGTCCGAATTGATCGGTTAACTTTCGGCACAATGAAATCTCTTAAATAGCAGCAAGTTGTGGGAAAACAGCCCGGGGTGCACTTGACCTCAAAATGTACGGGGGTGTGCCTCTGAGATATTGAAATGTTCACCCTGTCTGGGAGCATTTTGTTTCAAATTTACTACCCTGTCTGGGATCAAACTGGCACAAAAACAATAGCAAAATTGCAAATTCCTTGTCAATATCGTGTAAGAGAGCAATCATTTCAAAACTATACACCCCTCTGGGAGCACTTTTGTGAAAAAGGATACCCTGTTTGTTTTGTGAAGAAGGGCTGAGCATGACACATTAATAAAGCGAAGAGTAGGTTTTCCATTATAATCCAGTAAAGCAAAACAGCAAACTATTTACAAGGTTAACCAACTTTAAGTTACGCCTTCCATGTCGAATCGACTGTTCTCTATCTGCGTCTGCAGTCTAACTTGACTTGAACAACTGAACTGTCTAACAAAAGCTCAATGCGAGCGAATGTATAGAGAATGTCGTCACCAAGGGAAACGTGACCAGCACGTGGGAACCCAAGGTGGGGAACTGGGGCCAAGGCAAGCAGAAGGAAGGTGACACTTCTAAACACACTCCCCCGATTTGACTCACATTGGTGATCAAACTAAAACATAAGTCAACTGCGATAAAATACGATAAGCGAATAGTTAAAAATGTCAGCAATAAGTATATGAACGTTCATACAATAGCATTATGACGTAATGTTCTTTCTTTTGACGTTAAATTTTACTCAAATTTTGTCTACGAATAAATTCTCCAAAAACTCCTGCACTGCGTTTCGACCTAGTAACTGCTAAACTGTCTGACTGTAATTGCGCAGGCTGCGGGGGCGCTTGTGCATGCGCAGAATGCAATGAATCAGAATGGCAAGGTAATTCCAAAGGTATTAGCAATTTTAATGGTCGACACAATACCTGTTTACCAATCTTACCCTCCTTTGTACACACTTGTACTCTTGCGGATCTTACACTTCCATCTGCACCTGGAATCAGTTCTTGTATTCTGCAGAGTTTCCAAAACATTCTCTTGTTCTGATCATCCTTGAGTAGTACCACATCTCCCACGGACACAACTGGTTCTTTCACATGTAGGTTAGGCTTGTAGGCTTCCATTAATCCAAGCAGGTATTCATTCTTCCACCTCTTCGAGAAGTGTCCTAAAAGTAATCTGTTAAGTTTTGCCCTTTTTGACAGAGATTCATAGGTACTTACCACTTCCAGGTACCTGTCACTGGGTAAATGTGATAGATTTCTACCGTTAATGAGATGAGATGGGGTCAAAGGGTAAGATATACCTTCAGTATCATCATAAACATATGTTATGGGACGTGAGTTGATGACACTTTCTACTTCAGTTAAAATGGTGGTCATTTCCTGAAAATCTAACTTTGCTCGACCGACTACCTTTATGATACACCGTTTCACACTTCTGACGAGTCGTTCCCATGCCCCTCCTTGCCAGGGACTTCTCTCTGTAATGTAGTTCCATTTGACTCCCTGTGAAACAAAGGCCTCGTGTAATCTTGGAGATGTAAGTAATTTCTTCACTTCCTTTGCTGCAGATTTAAAGGTTTTAGCATTATCACTATACAATATAGATGGTAAGCCTCGACGTGCACAAAATCTGCGAAATGCACGTAAAAAGGCTTCAANATTGCAAATTCCTTGTCAAAATCCTGTACGAGAGCAATTATTTCAAAACTATATACCGCTCTGGGAGCACTTTTGTGAAAAAGGATACCCTGTTTGGGAGCAAAATCGCTAAAAACGATACCCGGTCCAGCGGCACATACCCGGTGCAAAAATTATCGAAGTGCCCCCCCCCCCTCCCCGGGGAAAACAGTCGGTTCTTAGAACACACGACTGGAAGCATAGCCTCAAAATCTTAAAAAAGATTGCAAAAATGGTTAATGCATCTTCCGTTTGATTTAATGTCTTGAAAGGAACTTCAGGTACTTTCCTATTTGTGCGAGTTTTGATATCTTTATTATTTTCAGAATTACAGCATTTTTTTTATTGAAAGAATTCATGAAAATTTTTGAATCCTATATTGATAGAGGAAAACGGTACAATGTTCAAGAAAACCATAGGTTATGAAGGTCTATAATATAACGGTAAGCAAAAATCTGTCGCTTTTCTGGTTTACGATTTAGCAATTTGAAGACGTCACAACAGCAAAACTGGTTGAAGCAAAGAAAACGCTGTAATTCTGAAAATAATCAAGAGATCAAAAATTCCACAAAGTAGAATTATAGCAAAGTAACTCAAATTTCCCTCAAGGCATCAAATCAAAAGCAAGATGCAATAACTATTTATGCAATTTTTGATTTGACGCCTCTGCTATGATTAGAACCAGACTTGACATGTATTTTTTTTCTCGCATGCAACCAAAGTGCCCGTTTTTCTTTCTGACCTTTTCAGACAACAAAGCGTAACTGTTGCACGAAAGGAAATATGGAGAGGTAGAGGATTCTGCAGGGTCCAAAGTCCAGAAAAAGTCACGACTCCACGGCTGTGAGCGGGAGGAAGGTTTTGCTTGTTAATGGAATAGGTTTGGTAATTTTTATAAGAAACCTCGGAAAATTTTGCGGTCTTTTGGCAACAGCAACTTGTTTATAATTTTGAGGGTTGTAAACAAAGCGAGGAGTTCGAAAAATTTTGTGTTCTTGACTTGATAAAATGAGGAAGGTTTAACTAACGAAATAGGCATTCGGACGAAGGTTTGGACTTTTTCTGTACTCTGGAAAATTGTCTAATTTGCATTTGTAGAAGAATTGTTTTAAATAGGTGACAGAATAAACTAGAAGGCTGCTTCGTCTCTGACGTTGTGAGCGTAGTTTGTGGTCCTCCGGTCACGTTATCTTCAATCACATTTTGGCATGATTGTTGACAGAATTGCCGAAGCCATTTAATTGTTGATATTTATAGATAATTGTCAGGGTTAAAAGTAGACTTGCTCTAAGTCTATTCCGTGGTCTAACTCGTCCTCTCCCCCTCCCCCCTCCCCCCCCCACTTCTCTCCAAAGTCGGTTTTCTAATTCGTCCAAATCCGTAGAGAAATTGTCAAAGGAGGGGCTAGGTAGTTAGATCCTGGAGTTTGAGGACAAATAAGGGCGTTTCTTAGCAATAAAAGGGGCGTTTCCCAAGGATAAAAAGGGTGTGGTCCTGAAAATTTTTCCCGGGGGCTTTGCCCTAGACCCCCACTTCCATTTGTCCTCTCCAGTCGTTGGCGGCTGGCGCCACCACTGATGGCAACCAATTTTTACTGAGTGGTGGACAAAATACCTATTTTTAAATTGTTACAAATACTAATCTCAAATATGGTGCATATTATGCTTAAACATGTATTTAATGATATCCAACTCAATTTGACACAAAAAATTACAACTTAATCCCTTAATTTGTTGCTTTAATCATGATACCCATTATCATCATAGTCATAACTTAATATCTTTTTATTGTCATAGCAACAAGAACAATAGTCTTAATTTGATTTTATCGCGTGATTTTGATTGTTTGCATGAAAGTCCATCTAATTACTAAGTTACAAGATCATAGCTACTGTAACAGCGGAGAAAAAGAGGGGGGGGGTAATCAACCCCCCAGGCATTGACCGCTTCAAAAATCCCAGGTGAGATAGTGTTAAGAACTTTTTCCTTTATACAATCAATAATGGATGTCTGACTGAGGTCACCAACTTCTCGTGTGCATGTCGTCCCTTTGAAGAAGTCTGGCCCTTTGAAGAAGTTTGCCCCTATGAAGAAGTATGCACCTTTGAAGAAGTCTGCCCATTCAATCCCCGTCAAAGATCATCCATTGTGATTCCCTCAAAAGCCTAGTGTTAGTGGCATAGGCTACAAAAGCTGGGAACATACGAAAGCCTATGAGAATGCCAACCGTAAAACAGTTTTTGATACTGCAATGATGATGGCTTCTAACACCTGATCCTATTTTTAACAAATATCGTATTTCATCCCTTGATTTCATTCAGAACGGCTGCTTCCTCCTGTTTACTGAAGAAGTTGCAGCCACTTGTTTCTATCGATTTAAAACGTGGTAAATATTGGCGCAGTGGAGTCACGAATTTTGACATGGGTTCTAATTTGTCCATTTCAAAGTCGAAGAACCGTTTCAAAATACCGCGAAGTTGAACTAAACTTGAACTCCAACGATCTTATTTTACAAGCACAAACAAGTTAAATTTACTCGTTAAAGGTCGCCTTCTTCGTTATATAAACAGAAGCAAGTATGGCTGAGAATGGCTGAGAATGGCTTGATTGTGCTTCAAGAGCTTGCGATACCAAATGCATAAAACATTCTATAGATATACCAACTACTGAGTTGCGACCAGCCTTGATCCACAAAGACCCTCAACTTTCGCTCATCTCATCTCATTGAATTGACGTTGTTGTTGTTGTCGCGTATCACTTCAGCCAAAGAGCGAAGCTACGACCATGTATTGAGCATGGTATTGAGTCTAAGTTGTGACCAGTTGTTGATGACTATGCTGCAACGAAATGTCCCAAAAATATTTCGTAAAACAATGGAATTAGATGGCAAGATTTACAGTTCTGGGTTTGCAGATATTTCTTATCTAATAAGGTTATCCTAACAGCTATCTAAATTTGCTGTTGCATTACTGTGTTGCAAGCTTCCAAATTTGAAATCTTTGTAATTGCTGAAGCCACTCGTCGCTGCTATGAGTTCATAATAAATCCTGGTTGCAATTGTGACACAAAAGCTTTACTCCTGAAGTAACCGCAAAAGATCCAGCGTGACATCTCTTTTTACTACCGCGTGTCCCAAAAAATGTACTCCTGTTTGAAAGATTATCAAATTTTGATTACATGGCCAATCTTTAAATTTCTTTTGTTGACAAGTAGACCAAAGACCAAATTATTTTCCCAGGTATAGCTGATCTTGTGATTGTTTCAAAATTAGCAAAAATAGTTCTTTTCAGGGCTACCTGGTTTTGAAGCATACTGCAAAAGCATTGAGGATTGCCAGATTTATTTTACTTTATTTTATTAATTCTAGTTTGGTTATGAATGTCAGAAAAAAACGCAAACTATCGTTGTAGACTTGAAGGATGATGAACAATCTCAAAATAGTGGCTCTTAAGCAAAATTTATGATGTTGCTTAAAGAGTATAGCTCAGAATAAGGTTCCGCAACCTGTCATTTAATACCCTTTAGGTAATGAAAACAAACATTTTACCATCTTAAAGCATATTTAGATCATTGACAGAAAAGATCAAAAAGAAAATTTGATGATAGGTTTGATAATCGAGGTTTGGCGATTTTTTAAACGGAAGTACTTTTTTGGGACACCCAGCGGTTAGCGAAGCAATAAAGAAAACTATTCTTTTAATCTTGGCTCTTCAGTTTCGCTGAAAAGTTTCCCTTTCCAAATGTCCAAATTAAGACCGTTTGTATTTGCAGTAATCAGCAAGGAACTCCTGGTGCATGTCAATAGTCAATGGAACAACTATGAAACAGAAAAACCCCAAAACCAAAGTTGGGTAATCGCTCAATTAAACTAGAATCGTAGCTTGACAAATCATAGGTATTACTCAATTCGGCTTTGGTTCACCATGCATGGCTTATATTGTATCATTGTGTTGCACCCTGTCTATTGCGGGAACACTAGTTTACCTGCAGGTTTATTGTGGAAACCGCTGTCTCTTGCGGGACATCTAGTCACTCTGTCTGTTGTCTGTTGCTGGGTTTTTGCCTAATTTGGTTAATGGGTGAGCCACACAATGACTAAGTAGAACAAGAGTTCGGTTAGACTTGTCACCTGAAGCCCTTGTATTGGTAAGGTTTGGCTGAAACAAAACATGGCTGAAACATCTGTTTTTCACCAATCAATTTAAACATTGTTTTTCAAGATATGCTTGTTTAAATACTAAGTTTTGGAAATAAGGGGTGCTCGATTACCACTGAGAGAGCTCCTCCTTTACGAAATCCCCCCACATACAAATTCTCCTGTTTTGTTTTAATATTACTATGTGTGTCTTTGATTTTGCAGTTATTTTCAATAAGCTTTGAATGTTCTGGATAGAATTAAAATCAGCTGAACTGAACTGCTCAGGCTAAACTTTTTAAACAGATAGGCCCATCGTCTAGCCATGTTATAATTAAAACTTTGCATTAAATATACAAAAACTGCTATGACTTGGAAGCATGCAATTGATATTGCCTTTTGACAAAGCACACACTTTCATCATTGCTTTGTTAAAACTTTTGAAACCCACAACTGAGAAGCTATGCTTAGAAGTTAAGGTTGTATCATGGATAGTTAGACACTGCATGTGTTCTTGCCTTCATGATAAGAGTAATTTCCGTCTGTATAAATAATGTCTTTTTCTGTTTCCTATCCTTTGTGTCAGCGGCCATTTTGAAAGTTCTGTTGTTAAGGAGGCTTTCATCACTATTCCTCCGCAGAGGCATATTAGTTGTGGCGCTCCCCCATAGAAGAACACATGCAGTGTCTAACCATGGTTTTATACACGGTGTTTTTCTTTACTCAGGGAAGCAAATTTGTAGTACTTCTAGATTTGGATATATTAATTAAGTCATCCGTTTGATCAGATATCAAATTCCCAAAAGCCAAGCAGTTTAGTTTGAATTTACCTTGAAGCTCAACGAATCACTTGAATATTCTGAAAATTGAACCTCAATTAATTTGATTACGGGATAATCTACAAAGTGTTTTATGAAGACTGACTTTGATGATAGTCCAGAAAAAGGCGGGCTTGACTCGTATCTCAAAAACAAACTAGTACTTTCCGTCATTTGATTAAAATCTTGTTTGAAAAGGGCATGGCATTTTCATTCATTCTTCGTCATTATTTAAATTTTAAATTCATTTCAGTCTATGATATCGCTGATTATAAAATGATCAAAATNTTGCCTTCATGATAAGAGTGATTTCCGTCTGTATAAATAATGTCTTTTTCTGTTTCCTATCCTTTGTGTCAGCGGCCATTTTGAAAGTTCTGTTGTTAAGGAGGCTTTCATCACTATTCCTCCGCAGAGGCATATTAGTTGTGGCGCTCCCCCATAGAAGAACACATGCAGTGTCTAACTACCCATGGTTTTATACACGGTGTTTTTCTTTACTCAGGGAAGCAAATTTGTAGTACTTCTAGATTTGGATATATTAATTAAGTCATCCGTTTGATCAGATATCAAATTCCCAAAAGCCAAGCAGTTTAGTTTGAATTTACCTTGAAGCTCAACGAATCACTTGAATATTCTGAAAATTGAACCTCAATTAATTTGATTACGGGATAATCTACAAAGTGTTTTATGAAGACTGACTTTGATGATAGTCCAGAAAAAGGCGGGCTTGACTCGTATCTCAAAAACAAACTAGTACTTTCCGTCATTTGATTAAAATCTTGTTTGAAAAGGGCATGGCATTTTCATTCATTCTTCGTCATTATTTAAATTTTAAATTCATTTCAGTCTATGATATCGCTGATTATAAAATGATCAAAATTGCTGGTTTACCAAGATGATTAGAAAAGCAATGTTATAGAGAAGCTGAATAGGAAAAATTTTATCGTGAAGATTACGAAGATACGAGATTTAGTAAAAAGGCCTACGGGAATAACCGAGAGATGATTTTTTGCCAGGTCTACGACGAAACGTAAACTAAATCTACAGCTTCGTTCATGCATGATTAGAAATGAAATTCCCCACTACTAAGAAACTCGAATTTGCTGAATATTAAAGTTAAGAAAAATTGTTTCCTGAAAGTCTTGTTTTATCCTGCGCACAGGCCACCATTTCGACGCTATTACTGTATACACGTATTTCATCTTTATGAGAAACCCGGGGGGGGGGGGTACTTAATTGTGAAGTCATACTGGACGTGCCGCTCATATGGTATTAATTAGCTGATTCTTGCATTTATGTATTGTAATTAGCTATCTTACCTATTTACCAACGTTAAATAAAGTATGGAAAAAAATGGATGGGTTATTTCATCTGAAATTCCCTACACATGGGTCCGATATTTGGCTTGATTCTGATAAATGGGTTGGTATTTTTAGGATTTTCTTACCAATGGGTCCCCAAAATTGGTCCCATAATTATTAGCCGCAAAACTACCGAAAAATCTCTTTTTGCATCTATGTTTGCTATTATGTTCTTTAAAAAAGGGTTTCAAAATCAACCAATTCATACGCATGGGCTTGAAATTTCCTGATATTCATGCAAGTGGGTTCGAAATTCTCGAAAATCGTGTCATACAAATGGGTCCTTTTGTCAAAGTCCAGATGTAGTACCCCCCCCCCCGGATAAGAAACTCCTCAACTATGAGATCGCTAAGAAATTAAGAAACTCCAGTACTGTGAAATTATAACTCAAGAATCCCTAGCATAGTTTTTGCTTTATTGTTTCCTGTATCATGTTACTCGGGAGGTACTTGAGTGATGTCTAAAGATCGGAAAGGCTTTATCTTTCAGCATTGGCTCAATTAGTTTCTTACAACAAATACGTGTATTTGGAATCAAGGAAGTCAATAGCATTACTCTATTTTTACATGTTTGACCATCAAGCATCAAGAATTTGATGAAACCAAAGATTATGGGCATTATGAAACTCCTAAGAAACGTTTAGAAGCCATGAGCATCTGAGAGAGGTCTGGTAACGACTTTATTTGGCGCCCTTTTGAAATCATTCTTTTTACAGTTTGGACTGTTCAATGGCGGTTTGAGTTTGATCCAAGGCCTCAGTGACTCAGTGAGAACAAATGTAAACAAACTCTGATCAAAGGTATTATGATATGAATTTATTCGATCTTTCATCTCTTTTTATCTTCATTCAAGTAATGGGATGTATTTTAAAGGATGAAACATTTGGAACATTGTTTTGACAACGAATTGTTACGTGTTAGGCCCATTTGTAATTCCCATTTGTTGGAAGTAAGTTATACTTATAAGGGCTTCCCTCAGTTTTAATCCTGTCAATATGTGACCAAATATCCGTAATTTGAACCTAATTAGATTAATTTTACAGTAGGGTGC
This sequence comes from Aurelia aurita, assembly GCA_004194415.1. Classification (NCBI taxonomy): domain Eukaryota; kingdom Metazoa; phylum Cnidaria; class Scyphozoa; order Semaeostomeae; family Ulmaridae; genus Aurelia; species Aurelia aurita. Next base: position 361,255 of record REGM01000069.1, read on the forward strand.
GAGAAAAAATGGACACATTTCGTCGTAGGCGAAGCCTATAATCTGAGCTGGATAGAATTAAATCAGGATTTAATTCTTTTTTTGCATTCTATGTGACATCACAGCGGTGAAATCCTCACATCGTGATTGCACAGTAAATCTTAGAATCAGTAAAGATTGTATTGGGGTATTGGTAAAGTCTTGCATTCAATAAGAATTGCACTGAACAATTATATGATTTGTCACTGCAATCATCAATGGTTCCAAGACTTTACCAATGGTTGGTTTGGTAAAGCTTGTGATCGCATTTTAAATGTGATGGGTGCAGATTGCACCGCTGTTTTCCCTGTGCATTGATTGTGGATGAAGCTTGTTTCAGTGGTTACTTGATAAATCTATGCAGTACACATAGAAGTTTTCTTTTAAATGTAGAATTCCTATAATATCATTTGGTCTAGTAATGGCTTTTGATTCAACTCACAAAAGCACAACCATAGCTCAACCAGTCCTCATTAAAAATATTCTGTGCCTGCGAGCAAATGATTGGGAAAAATGTGCCTGCAATCGAATCACTCTGAGTAGCCTAAAGATGCCAGCAACAGATGTGTAATGATATTTTGTGCCTGCGAGCGGCGCTCGTACACGTGCACACATTAATGAGGTCTGAGCTCAACTGCCAAGGGATTTTTTGTCACTAAATAGATTCCTATCATACATAGGCTTATTACTACCATATGATAGAAACAGGGGTCCATTTTGTTCTGTCGTAGTTTCACTACAGAGATCAATTTACTTCCAGAGTAAATGATAGTTTTTACAAATCTTTGTAACTTTTAATCTAAATCGGAAACCTTATTCAAAATGAAAAGACTTTATCTTTGATTAACATAATTATTGTTTGAATAGAATTTGAATCTAGTTGTTGTGTATCTTAGTCACTAAATTTGACCCCTCCCTCATATTCACATACTCCCCGCTTACCACAATTAGATTGGAGGCGACATAACCAAAAGATAATTCGTTGAAGGATAGACTCAACATCATAGAGATCAAAAATTGTAATTTCAACAATGTTGTAGTGTTTCTAAAATACAGAATGTTTCATAATAAATGCAGGTCTTACAAGAGAATTCTAATAGTTTCCATGTAGCTGAAAGAGGTGATATCACCATGGGTGGTTAGACACGGCATGTGTGCTTTTATGGAGGAGCGCCGCAACTAATATGCTTCTGCGGAGGAAATTTTTTATCTATATAGTTATGCGGAACAACAGAACCTCCTTAACAACAGAACTTTCAAAATGGCGGCTGACACAAGGATAGGAAACAGAATCACTCTTATCATGAAGGCAATGTAAGTACAACTGCGGTGTCTAACTACCCATGATATCACCCAAAGACTATTCGTTGCAAGATAGACAGAACATCACAGGCAAAAAGTTATAATTTTAACAATGTTGTAGTGTTTCTAAAATACAGAATGTTTCATAATAGATGCAGGTCTTACAAGAGACTTCTAATAGTTTCCATGTAGCTGAAAGAGGTGATATCACCCAAAGACTATTCGTTGCAAAATAGACAGAACATCACAGGCAAAAAATTATAATTTCAACAATGTTGTAGTGTTTCTAAAAGACAGAATGTTTCTTAATAGATGCAGGGCCTACGAGAGACTTCTAATAGTTTCCATTTTGCTGAAAGAGGTGATATCACCCAAAGACTATTCGTTGCAAGATATACAGAACATCACATGCAAAAAATTATAATTTCCACAATGTTGTAGTGTTTCTAAAAGACAGAATGTTTCTTAATAGATGCAGGGCCTACGAGAGACTTCTAATAGTTTCCATTTAGCTGAAAGAGGTGATATCACCCAAAGACTATTCGTTGCAAGATAGACAGAACATCACATGCAAAAAATTATAATTTCAACAATGTTGTAGTGTTTCTAAAAGACAGAATGTTTCTTAATAGATGCAGGGCCTACGAGAGACTTCTAATAGTTTCCATTTAGCTGAAAGAGGTGATATCACCCAAAGACTATTCGTTGCAAGATAGACAGAACATCACAGGCAAAAAATTATAATTTCCACATTATTGTAGTATTTCTAAGGGACAGAATGTTTCATATACTTGATGCCGTATAAGGGCCTATGAGAGACTTTTGAACAGCATAGAAACAAATAATTACAATTTCAGCAATTTTTGTAGTTAAAAAAAAGGCAACATGTAATATGCTTTGCAAAAGCATCATGAAATGAGTTTTAAACTCAATTTGGCAATATAGGAAGTAATTCAAAAACTTGTGAAATTTTGATAATAATTTATTTATTTATTTATTTTTAAATGCCATAATACATTACTTTTACAAGCAAAACTTAACAAAATTTGAACTACTAACAATCAAAATAACAAACAACCACAAGATCTAAAAAAAATGGCAATAAAAGCAACTATAATAATGAACTTTAATTAAAGATGACAAGGAAGCTTCTTTTTCTTACAGCAAACTCTTTTGCAAGAGGTTTTGTGCGTTGCCTTTGGAATGCCTACTTGGAATGCCTACCATAAATTTGTAAAAAATTCTAATAAATAGCTTCAAAAATGCTTTTCTAATCATGTAGTAATATTTGCAGTCTCAACTTTTTGTGAGAGTTTTTTAAGTTGGTAGAAATGAGACATTCAACAATCTACTTTACTTCAGACTTTTAACAATCTGCATACTTGCCTAGTATCTGAAACACACATTTTAGCACCACCAGGGGGAGGAACAATGTACAATGTAACTGAACATTTAAGATGGATTCAAAATCAATTTGGTAGTCGTTTGTAAAAAATTATGACCACACCTATTTCTTTATAAGAAACTGCTAATAAGAAACTCAACTTTCAGATCGCCAAAAAGTAAGAAACTCCAGTACTGGGAAAATACAACTTAAGAAGCTATTTATTTTAATGAAGGAACTCCTTAGCATATTCTTAATTTATTTTCACTTTTTTCCTTTATCACAGTACTCGGGAGGTTCTTGAGTAATCTCTAAATATTGAAAAAGCTTCAAAAACCTTCATTTTGATTTGTTCAGGAGGGCACAGGTAGTAAACATGAAGATTTTTATGGAACCTTTAAGAAACTCGTAAGAAACTCTGAGTTTTCAGAATATGATAATTTTAAGAAATTTTAAATACAGTACTTGGTCAAATTCATAGTTTCTTATATAAAAAATAAATGTAGTATCAGGTCTCTTAAGTTCACATACTGACAGTGTTTTAACCAAGGTAACTAAAACATGAAAATCGATTTTTATCCAAGAAAAAGCGCATGATACGACCAATTCTTTGACAATAAAAAGTTGGGATAACTTCAAAACGTTTTCGAAAACAAAGTAGGAAGACCTGAGACGGATAAATGAATGATAAAACAAAAAGTAAGGAAGGAAGGAAGAAAGCAAAAGGAAAGGGGAAAGATTAAGCGAATATTGGGGATAGTTTTCAGCAATTTTTTATTACAGTATAGAGTTCTTTTCCTGATTAAGAGCTAACGGTTATAACCGTCAGATGAAGCGGCAAAGAGTGCTTTTAAAGAAGAAATAGCAAAGACATTTCTAAAAGAAAACCTAATTTTAAAGGACAATAAAATAGACGCAAAGAAAGGAGAAAGCCTAGTGATACTATTGATTTTGCCGAGATGACAAAGTAGAGTTAGGGAAAAGGTGTTCGAAAATAAAACTTTATTCTGATACTGATCTTTCACTGCCTTTAAGGAAAACTAAAAATGAGCAAAAAGCTATATCCTTCCGTGGAGCTAAACTCTGGAATCAACTGGAACAGGACATTAAGCAGGAACCCTTGCCACTTTCAAGAAAAGATGCAATACACTCATTCGTAGAACCTAGTATAAACCCTTGGTTTTTTGTGTACATTTTTCGTAATTGTATGTTTTTTCACTTGTACTTTTTTGGACACGGCCCCCTGGAAAGCAATCCATTTGCACTGACGAGACTACCGTGTATAAAAAACTTAAAATAGAAAATAGAAATAGAGTAGTGATCTCGTCCATCTTGTATGAATTTGCATATATTTTTGACGATTTACTAGGTCTGCCGTTTTTCGACGAAAATATTTGACAAATTGTTCTGCTCCTGTGCGCGATTTTTTAAAGCATATTCTTGAAGATCTGTGACCTAAAATGACCTACATAAGAATTATTTTAAGTTGTCCTCCCCCCTCGCCCCGCTCTCTCCATATTTCTGTATTTGGTTTCAAATTTCCTGTTAGAGATGAAGATGAAGATTTGGAGCGAAGCCAATGGTTTCATGTTCTAGAAGATTACCGCTTACTCAAATTTTGACGTCCTCTTATTCTCTTTTCTTTCATCTCAGAAGCAAACTGCAATAGCATGAAGATATCAATAACTCAGTGGATAGCTAATTGTGGTTCTTAGGGCTAAGCAGCAAGTTCTCTTTTGTCGATTCCTATTGAGATACACTTTTTTAGAAGAAACTGTTGGCTCAATTTGTTAAAACTTAAGAAACCATCCTACCTGAATTCAAAAAGCTAAGAAAATTTTGTAATTTGCAGATTTAATTTTCCCAGGTCACTCGATAATGTTTTGACACTGAACAGTAATAGTAAATGTTTTGACATTATTTTGAGTGCGAATTATGTTGTAACATGTTATAAGATCTTACCAAGTAATTTGGAAGCCCTTCTGACAGAAATATATTTGCTCTACACTTGGGGCATTAACGATAGAAGAACCTCACTGGAAAATTTTGGTAGCGAAATGGCCCTAAAATTTAAGAAACTGCCTACCAACCCCGGATCCAGTTTCTTATAAAAACTGAGTTTAGCAATCACATATTTATAGATGTCCACCCCTTGATTAGAAAATACTTACATTACAGAAATTCGCCGTAGCGCACCCTTACCCTACTTTTAACTCTTGGATATTTTGAATGCGTTTTAGGAGTTTGAAGTGAAAATTGTTCATATTTATTAAAATCCCTATGTAACATGTACGGCCCTCAAGCTAAAACCAATCACTATAGATACTTTTTGAAGAAATTTAACTCATGTGGGATACGAGAGACCGCATTGCACTTTAATTGCGCGGAAGGCGATTAAAGTAAATGAACGGAGATATAGCGATCTAGTCTAAACATAGCACAAAAGAACGGCACGCGCCACTTATGTTCCTATTGTTTTCATCGATCGAAAACATCAAATACAATAGGTTCTATTTACATGGACCCAGTCCCCCTAGCTAAGTTGCCTTTTAACCCCGTTGATTTACTTTAACGATTTTCTTTCTAACGTCGAAATGATTTTTTCCAGCACGAAGAGCTCAAAATTTTGATAATTTTCGTTCCCCGATCAGTTTGATTTCCGTAACGATGAGCATCTATTTCCGATCATCTGTAAAATATTTTTGTTAGGTAATGACTCTGTCATAGGGGCGGAAACTTTTCTTTCCTTTATTCGCTGCGAAACTGCGTTCAGGGCAGCGTTCAGTGGTCCTTCTAAGCCACAGCTACCGCTTGCGGTGAAGCGGTTTTTCACAAGAGGCTCCGAAAAAGAACAAAATATGATTTTATGGCTAAGTAGACTTGCTCCGAGTGTATTCCGTGATCTATCAGCGATCAATAAAACATGATAACTTTTGCGGGGGCGTACATGGTGATGAGGACGCTGCGAAGGGGCGAACAAAAGATGATTTTATGGCTAAGCGGAAGTGTGTTGTGCATTTGCGTAGTGAGATATTTGTGTTGATTGACGCTTTTCATTTACTTCCGACCGAGCGAGGAATTGAGCTGCTCAAATAAATGGAATTAGTTGACACCACGCAACCACAGGAATAAAATCTATCTGATCAGCGTTTGATCACGGGCCGCGAAGAAGGAACGGAGTCACGTCTTTTACCGTATTGTTCAATTCAATCTCTCGTTATTGTATTCGGACATTGTATCACTTATGAAAGGTTTTGAATTGCAATTGATAACAATAGAGTTGTTGGCCGAATAAGTTTATCAGCGCTATCCACTATTTGCCACAGGATCGCAAGCGATAAACTGGGTTTCTTTTCGTGGTCAAAGGGCTGAAGGACCAACTACTGAGTCAAACAGAGCTATCGACTGCAAACCAAGCAACTGCTCACGATACTTTATAGTTATGGCTGATTGCAATGCTTTTATTTTAGTGAACGTATTGCTTATTTCATCTGGAGTTTTATGGAAAGATGTCAGTGGGGAATTCGCCAACCAATGGGCTGTGTACATGCAAGGGGGCATGCAAGCTGCAACTCAAGTTGCTGTGGAACATGGTTTTAGAAACATGGGACCTGTAAGTTGCAACTCAGATTTCTTTATTTACTTGCGTTTCTATTTTGTTGTTTGTGATTAAAATCACTTTAACTACTTCTAATCCGTTTATATGATGTAGATACTTCGTCCAAATTTAAACATAACGGTCTGATTTCAAGTGCGACCCAGAGCACATATGCATGTACTTAAAATATTCTGAGTCATTAACGGGGTTACGAGAGAACAATATTCCGTGATTAGGCAATTCAAATCACGCAAACGATTTTATTTTTGCTTCGAGGGGGCCTAATTCAATGTTCATATCAATTTGGTTGGCTTATCGTATTTCTGTTAAATTTTCTGATTTACTGACGGGTCATGCTATAGCCCAATAAATCTGTCCGCGCCAATTCAGGACAAAACTAGCTGCAATTTGATATTTCTTTCAATAATGAAATCCCGCACTCCTCCCCCGAAGGTTTATGAAAAACACGGCAGAATTTATGCCATTAACCACAAGAATATATTCAAATCTCAAGATTCACCCATGTGTTATACCGGGAGAGAAAAATTGGCTATGCAAAACATACAGATCCCACCACAATGAAATAAGGGGATCTTCTTAAAATGTGCGGTGAAACTAGATCTTTCCTTTTGTGTGATTACGAAGACTGAAGCTATTTTAGTATCTAATTAATTTCAGCTTTTGAAATTCTAAGTTATTTGATCACAGCTCATTATAGCATTCACAGAACAAACTAAAGAGAACGGACAATTCTTGTCTTATGTTTGGTATTGAAGCTTGGCGTACTTTTTATGCCTTTGAGAAGTCGTCAAGTATTTTAAAAGGGTATGAAATTGATACCAGGCCCCTGGCTATACAGCTAAATTATATACTAGAAAGTAACAGATAAAGTCATTGTAGAGAGAAAGGGAGAACTGGGGGGGGGGAATGGGGTACTTTGCAGCACCCTTCGCCACCCAATCGGACGCAAACAAAGACAGCAATACAGTCCAATAAACTTATTCCCTAATTAACGAATATAAAAAATGGGGACTGAATTGCGTCCATTCATTTACTTAATCCCTTGACAAACTGGAAAGTTTCTTATGTAAGTTACCCTATATTTATAATGTTCCAATGCTTTCTTCGGATGCATTTTCGCCTAACTCAGATGTGTCATAAAGTCACCAAGTATTTTGCTAGTTGTNCGTCAAGTATTTTAAAAGGGTATGAAATTGATACCAGGCCCCTGGCTATACAGCTAAATTGGCGTACTTTTTATGCCTTTGAGAAGTCGACAAGTTTTTTAAAAGGGTATGAAATGATACCAGGCCCCTGGCTATACAGCTAAATTATATACTAGAAAGTAACAGATAAAGTCGTTGTAGAGAGAAAGGGAAAGGGAGAACTGGGGTACTTTGCAGCACCCCTCGCCACCCAATCGGACCCAAACAAAGACAGCAATACACTCCAATAAACTTATTCCCTAATTAACGAATATAAAAAATGGGGGCTGAATTGCGTCCATTCATTTACTTAATCCCTTGACAAACTGGAAAGTTTCTTATGTAAGTTACCCTATATTTATAATGTTCCAATGCTTTCTTCGGATGCATTTTCGCCTAACTCAGATGTGTCATAAAGTCACCAAGTATTTTGCTAGTTGTCCAACCATTTTGGTATTGAAAAGTAAAGATCGATGGATCAGAAAACACTATCAGTAAATGAGAACAAACATAGTTTGTTTCGTCCTTATTTATTTCAAAGAAACCGAAGAAAAGGCAAGTTTTTTAATCAACTGTTCATCAGACCTGACTATTAATCAACGGCGGATAACTTAAATGATTAGCCTGCCACTAAAATGGAAGTTTCAAAACCTTTCAACCACGAAATTAGTTTTACTACGAGACCAAATCAACCACAATAACGTCGTGTTAATAATCTTGCCCAATGGATGTTTTACGTCATGAGTTGTAACAAACAGCAGCTTCGGCTTGTTACAAACAGCTCAACGCTAAAATCCGGATAGAAATGAAAGACCAATATCAAAAAGTATCTACACAACAGGATATAACTGTGAAAAATATTTGTTGCAATTTGATGTCACGAGGCTCGCTGCCATCGCTCTCTGAAGCCGTTTTCGAAATCGGACAAATGCAACTTATTGTACAGACCCTGTCGTTTGTTTGTTTCTACCTAGCGGGAACACAGGCAGCAGTTTTTACCTGGAGGAGCACAAGAGAAGGGCACTATTTAGAACTGGAGGGGCACTTTTAATCCTTAAAAAAGGCTGAGAAAAGGCACATGAGGTTAAAATATGACCGGGGATGGCTCAGTGGTAGAGTCCCCACCCTGTGAAACCTGCTACCTATAGTGAGGAGAGTTGCCAACTCTCTGTGATTCCAGGCTAAAGGAATCACGAGGTGTGGTCACATCGAAAAGAAGGACGAGGACACTGCTTCGATAAGCTTAGCTTCTTCTGATGCTAGGTAGAAATAATAAAAATGAAAAAAAAGGTTAAAAAGCGCATTCTTGAAAAATTGGAGACCCTGGCTACGTATAGCATCGAAGTCAGTCTTCAGAAACATTTGGAAAACTAAGCTTATCGAAGCACTGTCCTGGCCTTCTTCCCAGTGTGAGCAAACCTCGTGATTCTTTTAGGAGCCTTGAATTACATGGCTTTAGCAACTTTCCTCATGTTACATAGCAGGGTTTGGCAGAGCAAGGGTTGGAGCAACCAACCTGCAGATTGATGGACCGACGAGCTATCAATGAGCTTCCCCCGCGCCCCACCCGCACCCTTTAAATATTTAGACGGCATAAGGTTTTCTTCATCATGGATTTAACTATGAAAAATATTTGTCGTTGTTTCGAAAGCTCTAGTTGCTCTCTCTAAATCAAATTAAAACTTGTTGTAAGTGGACCAAATGCCTAGTTTTGGTCTGTATATTTCTTCTCCGAACTATTAAATGTTTAGACGGAAAAGGATTCTTCAGAATAGTACATATCTGTGAACAATATTTATCGCAATTTTGAAATCGTTGGATCCTCTCTCTAAACCCATTTTCAAAATCTGACGGGTAGAACTTGTAGATACTCAGTTTCAGCCCTCATTTCTGTTGTAAAAACTGTTGTTCAGAATAGCACATAGTAATTTTGGAGCTCCTAGTCTTGCTCTCCAAGCCCAATGTTAAGACGCTCGCGATTACGAATGGTAGGTTTATCACAGTTCTAGTCCGTGAATGTTACCTCTTAACTATTAAATACGCAGGGAAAAACTGTTCCCTTGAGTCATCTAAGTCTCCTTGCCCTGTTTCGCTTTTCATGGCGGCTTCTCTTACAGTAACAACCCTACTCTGCTCACAAATGTTCGAAAACCCGGTTTTATAAGCAACAGATATGTTCTGTCTTACTTGTCAGCTAAGATCTCTGAATGNTTATCACAGTTCTAGTCCATGAATGTTACCTCTTAACTATTAAATACGCAGGGAAAAACTGTTCCCTTGAGTCATCTAAGTCTCCTTGCCCTGTTTCGCTTTTCATGGCGGCTTCTCTTACAGTAACAACCCTACTCTGCTCACAAATGTTCGAAAACCCGGTTTTATAAGCAACAGATATGTTCTGTCAGAGAGAAGTGGCATCTTACTTGTCAGCTAAGATCTCTGAATGGACTGACTACTACTTTGGTCGGTGGCTATCGTATAGCAGATGGTGTAATAACAAGAAGTTGTTCCTGCCCCTCCCAATTTACTCTGTTAATTTCCCAAATGCTCCTAGCCTCCAGAGTAGAGATTTCGCAAACCGAAATGACAAACAAGACGCAGAGGTTGTGACCTAAAAATTCATGCGTTTCGATCAATCTTAGATAGATAACCGCAATGGAAGTCCAAGAGCAAAATGATTATTTTAAGACCGTATCGTCGAATTTTAAAAGGAGCTCCAATTTTGTAAGAATTCACCGTACGTTGATGCTTACGTCAGAAATAAGCTCGTAGATAACATCGATGTTTAATAGAGGCAGTTTTTTGGACTTGACCTTTAGAGTGAATCGTATCGTGGTTTATCCTTTCCCAACGCTTTCCTAGTTGTAACTTTGGTTTGGCCTAAAATGTTATTGTGAAACATTATTGGCTCACAACTTTGTAGAAATGTGTACCTCAAAAAGACTTTTCAATCGTGAAAATGAAACACTGTATTTACTAAGAAAGCATGGCAAGTGACTAGAGGCATACGAGAGGCTGTTTGAAATGTCAGGAAAATAACTCTGAAAGTTTGTCCGAAAGTTTTTCCGCTGAAATTCGGAATTTTCGAAAATATATTTGGCTTGAAGTTTTTCGGCCTAAACATTTTAGTCTTAAGCATTTTCTTCCCCATTTTTTTCTTTGTAATGGGTTCAATATAAACCGATTTCTCATGGAAATTGCCACGGTTTGAGAAGTTCGAAACGTCTGAAAAATGTTAAACCGGTATGTTTTTGAAGTTCTCTGCTAAATTGTGTATAGTTTATTAAAGGTGCTTATGATTACAGTATTATTGCCGATAGTATGTGCACTGCAACGAAGTCAAGCTTTAAAGGTTGAAGTATTTCTTACTGCTCATTCATTCGAAATTCAGTGGATACTTTCTTTCGTTTAAGCCCTTGCTGTGATTCAAGTTTCTTATGATTCAAGTTGGAATCAGTTTGCAAAAGAGCCCCTGGGCATCAGTGGTGGCGCCAGGGGAGGGCTAGGGGGGGCTACAGCCCCCCCGTCGGAAGCATCTAGCCCCCCCGTCGGAGGAAATTTTGGGTTATTGTCGGAGAAAATTTGGCAAAATGACGTACGAAAACAGCATTTTTTGCCATTTTAGCCCCCCTGTCGGGAGTTCCAGCCCCTCCGTCGGAAGATTCCTGGCGCCACCCCTTGTTTTGAACCATAGGTTTTAGCTGTGTTTAGCCGCCTAAACATACGAAAGGACGCAGCAGGCTGAAAAAATTATTTGCCACGCGCCAATTAGCGATAAATTTCTCTTTGAATTTGTGATATTGGCTGGCTTATCGTTATCTTGATTTACTAAAATCTAGTATTGTAGAGGCCCCTTGTAAAACAGCTTCCGTCGAAGGGGCCTCCTAACCCTATTCTACATGGCATTTTGCCACCTCCCCCCCAAGGAAACTTTCTCTAATTGCTCTTAAATACCAAAAAATATCTATAAAAATGTTAATAATAATAATAATAATGATGATAATGATAATGATGATGAAAATAATAATAATAATAATAATAATAATAATAATAATAATAATAATAATAATAATAATAATAATAATAATAATAATAATAATAATAATAATAATAATAATAATAAT
>REGM01000069.1:374007-467719 GCA_004194415.1 Aurelia aurita
TAAATTAGTTTCTGTCCCTTTAAATTCCTAATTGATACCCAAAGTGATTTTAGGAGGATGACGAGGATCTGCTTGATCTGATGCACCTTCCATGGTCCGCCTTTTAGACCTGCCAAGGGACATAATTTAGCGTTGAAGCTTGGTTCTCAGATGCAAATTCCGAAAATTGATACCCTATAAATTCTTTTGGTAGGAGAAACTTTACGGTCTGCCCTTTAGACCTGCCAACGAACACTACTTTAGGGTTGAAGCTTGTTTCTCAGATGCAAAGTTATTTTCTGTCCCTTTAAATTCCTAATTGGTACCCCATGGATCTTTACGATTGGAGAGAATTTTGCAAGGAAAGGAGAAGCGATTGTGGTGCCGAAATTTATGGTTTTGACGTAGCTTGTTGCTTTTCGACAGTCGAGTGAGAAATTCTTTGGCTTCCGATCAGAGAGTGAAAACAGAAGTCTTGAATGAGTTGCTCGTAACGGAGCAGCTAAATAGAGGAAGATCAACTGTGCGAGATCGTTTTAAACGAGAAGAGGAGGGGTGGCCAATTGGAGGTAGGGGCGGCTTCCAGGAAACTCCTTGCAAAGCTACTCTTCCTTCTAGTTTAAGATCAAATTTTCAGCACTTGAATTTGTGATAATCTTGCCAGATATTTTGAGTGCTAGCTATTTTTTATGTTCCTTTGATCAGCCATTAATATTTGGCTTAACTTAAAACTTGCCAAAATTGCTAAATAGGGGTCTGGTGCTATTGCCATAGCAACAGGATATCAATTAGGCCCGTCGGTTTCATCAGAGGCAACACATTTGTCTACTTTAAGTCGTCAACTCGAAGGTGCTAAATATTCTGAACCATAGATAGTCTTGTTGTTGAAAGCAGGTTTGTTTTCATCACCTCTGTTAGTAAATTTTTCCTTCCTCGCTTCTTTGAGCATCAGCTTCTTGCCGTCCACTTTTGTTTAAACTTTCTTTAGTGCCAAATTATTAGCTTTGTCAATTTTCTCAAAGTTTTGGTTGTTACGTCATCAAAATTCTTAATCGGAAACCTTATTACCTACGAAGCTGCTTTTTTCGCGAAGTTGGAGAGACTGTTGAAGATGGCGATTGTACAAAATTTCATCTTGATCTCCTTTCCAAATTTCAACCAATAGTAATCTGAATTTTGCAAAATATACGGCAATTTTCTTAAACGTAATAGTTTTATAAAGAATAAAAAGTTAGAAAATTGGCGCAGTCAAATCATCAGTCAATAGCAACTGAATGATAAGCAATGAAGATTGTGGGTACAAAAACCAAAATTGATCCACACCAAGTCAGTTCAAACGAGACAACATTTCTCTCCTATGCATATACGGTTTGGACGTCGACAGAAAGCATTGGTTTATGCAAAATGCAAATCACAGTTGAAGGTCATCCGCGCAGATTACTTGCGTGAGGGCTCTGTGGCAATAAAAAACCGACGTAAGATGGTTTCGGCACGCGTGCATCAGATTAAGTAAGTGATGGATTGTGGCATTACACTTCCGAAGTGCGTATCTATGTTTAATCTTGCGCTCCCATTCATTCTCGACTTTGTTAATACATTTCCATGGCGTGCCCACCAGTGCACACAGAAAGTGCGATTCCATGATCAGCGGTGTGGTTGTAAATAAAGCAAGGATTTAAGAGGTATAATCTTGAGGGATTTCAAATAACGGATGCCGTTCAAGTGCCACATATATTATGATCACATACTGAACTCAAGGATGCCGCAACTGACCACCGAAAGCATTTGTTGTTCTTTGAACCTACAGCGATGCAGCATAGGTGTATGATCTTCGCAAATCTTTAAGATTAATCGTGTAAAATGTTATTGCCCTTTCATTTCAAATGAATTGCTTATCCCAGAGAGCATTTTTGTTGTATCATTATCATCATCATCATCATCATCATCATCATCATCATCATCATCATCATCATCATCATCATCATCATCATCATCATCATCATCATCATCATCATCATCATCATCATCATCATCATCAAAAACAGCATTTTTGTTGTTTTACGAAAGGAAGTGTGAAAGCTTTGACAACTATTAAAAGCACCATACATTCTAAATGGATTGAGGAAAATTTATAGATTTCTTAAGAAATCCCAAGTTTATGAAGGTCTACAACATGGTGGTAAGTAAAATTCTGTAGCTTGTTTGGTTTACGATTTAGCAATTTGATCAGCAAAAGAACCACCAAAAACCACCAATAAACATCATTCAACAACACTTATGTATAGCTGCGAAACGAGCAACGTAGAAGGAGGAAGGAGGCCTAGACTTACAACATCCGCATCAGAATATATCGTAGTGGTTACAGGAGAAGAGGAGAGCTTTAAAGAGGAAGAGAAATGCATCGCTATCTCCTGCAAAGTAATGATTTTAACAAGTCCTTCGTTCTCTGTGCTTGCCGATTGTGTGTCAAAACTATTTGTTGTATTGTTGTATGCAGCATGAAATTGTATAATATAAGCTATCATTGGTTTAACAAAGCCTGGATGATACTCCTTGCGTATAACTAGGCCCCTCTGACGTAAAATTGACGAATACTCTGTTACAAACTGGTTACAAGGCTGGTTTAGCGTTGTCCAAGTCTGATGCACTCCTTTATGAATTTGAGACGGTTATTGACTTCCTGGCGACCGCTACTGCCGCAAGAGTTTTTCAAGGATCAGAGTAAAGTCTACAACACGTTTTGAATGAAATTGAATGAGCCTGAATCGTACAAGAGTTTGTTTAGGTTGAACTGTGGTTAGGCCATGGGGTATTGCAACGGAGCCTTTAGTGCCGCTGCGCTGCCGATCAGCTTTTCATGCACGCAGAAGGGCGTACGTCGACAGAAAGTGTCTTTGAGCAAACAAAGCATAAAAATGGCACCACTTTCCTTCGCAGCATCGTAAAATAGGTCATGAAAACGTTAACGTTTGTTAACTTAATCCCTCCTTCCTCAATTGAAAAGTAGGGGTAGAGAGTATGCGATAGTCGAGAAAAGAAATGAGGCATTTACAGGTTCATTTTTTACTCACCAATTTCGTGCATCTAATAAATGACTGTTTAGTGAAACGTAGGTCGTTCGTTAATGATTCCAAGAAGAGAAGAAGTCCAGTCATGATCTTTAGATGTGCACCAATTTCTTTGAAATAACTAAACATATAAGAAAGCACGAAGAATGTCGGTAGATTAGCTATATTTTTCTAGGTGTACTGTTAAACGTAAAGCTTGGTAATTTAAGGCCAGTGACCAGCAGAATACTATTGTAAGGGTATTCCATATATAGTATGCAGTGGTACTCCCTCATGCACAAAAATATATTCCCATCATGGGCTGCTCAACTATCGGGAGAGATTATCTTTATGTTTCGTTCAAGAAAAAATGAGTCGAGGATCAACATGCTTCTGCTGTGAGTGTCTCAGTGTCAGATTCATTAATAACTTACAAAGGTTCTATTGATAGCCACTACAAACCACTACACATTCAAATCCAAACTCTTTAATTAGGTTGTGTGCACAATATCTTATTTACATTAGACCTCTATGATAATCTTTGCCTATATACTCGAATGTCGCTGTGATCTGGCGGCATTTTAACTTCCTCAAAGTCATGACGTCTGTTTGGCGCCAAGTCGGAAGGTTTGTTTGTTCAATGGCCCCTCTCAAGTTTTGGCGGGTTATGAAACGGACCGTAGCTCTGTCGAGCAGTGTATTGGCTCATAAATCCTCTCTCTGTCATCTACCGCTAGGGTACTTTTGATCTCTGGAGATCAGGGCGATATATCTATTCCCATCCTGTTATAACCTCTCTCCTCCGCAGAATCTCTTTTTCAAGGAGGAGGAGGAAGAGAAGGAAGGCAAAAACGGGAGCTCCCCTGTTCCTCTTCTCCTCCGCCCCAAGTANTGAAGATTTCTGAAAAGTCCAACGGTAGAATTATTACAAAGTAGCTAAAGTTTCTTTCAAGCTATTCCATTCAAAGAAATAAGTCACAGAATTTTACACCGACCTTTTTAAAGATTTGAAACCTATGCTCCGCTAGGGTACTTTTGATCTCTGGAGATCAGGGCGATATATCTATTCCCATCCTGTTATAGCCTCTCTCCTCCGCAGAATCTCTTTTCAAGGAGGAGGAGGAAGAGAAGGAAGGCAAAAACGGGAGCTCCCCTGTTCCTCTTCTCCTCCGCCCCAAGTAAGAGCCTCTGCGGAGGAGAGGGCGTTAGAGCTGCACAAAAAACCTAATAGTGCATACGTTTCAAGCGGTGCTGCGCAGGAGCCTCAGTTTCAATAGTTTGAAATTTGCTTATTTCATAAACTAGAAATTTTTGTGCTACCTTGTTTGATAAAATTGGCTATGGGCTATGTTGGTATCTTGTTTCATAAAATTGGCCATGTATTAGTACAGACATGGTCAATCGAAATCACAGAAAGATGCACAGAAAGATAGGTCAGGTATCTGTGGACTTCCATAAGTCTTCTTCAAAGAAAAGGAAAGGAAAGGACGACTTGTTCCGAACAGCTCCTCGTTAATTATTAATGAGACGTCCGTGACCCCGCTTGATCGGATGTTTGTGATAGGACCAAACCGCACGCAATTCTAAATATTCATTACTATTGGTCAAAAATAAAGATAAAAAATGCCGCCTGCCAGACCAATAATCATCCGGCTATCTAGTTGTCAGCTGTTGGAAACAATTCGTCCTTTCTTTTCTTTCAAGATGACTTGGGCAAGTCTAAGGTATCTGTTGCTAAGGAACTCCCATCAAAACAATGGCTTCAGATCATTGCTGACATAAATAACCCCAAGAAACTTAACCTTTTAGTTTCTGAAGGATTGAGTTCGTAAAATTTGCAAATAAATATAAATTTTATCGTTTGGCAGTCATGCTTGCCCGATTTTCTGGTTTTACTTACAAAGCCTAGAGGCGAGGAAGCGAAAGTGCAAATTTCAACTTCATATCTTTATGACCCATGGCTAACCATGATCCTTTGTGGCCCCAAAGTTTACTTTTATATAATATTTCTGGCCTAGGTTCTGTGCCGTTTCTGTTTGTTTTGGTTTTCATTCAGCGTGCAAAGGATCATGGTTAGCAATGGGTGTTTAATTACGTCACGGCTACCCTAAACATATCTTTGTTTACAACCACCCAAAAGATAGTGTAACGAGTCAGCGTTCCAATCATTGCTAACGTGACTGTTGAAATAAGTAGTGATTTGCGTTATCGACCACCGAGAATGAATGCATACATAGTTTGGCGTTACTCCAAGCCATTCAGAAAGCTATGAGTCAATCCCATTTTTTAACTCAATTAAATCGAACTTCAGAGTGGTTTCAGCTTACGTAAACGCAGTTTTGCTTCCGTATTTTATAGATACAATATAAACACGTGATTCGTCAGGTCGAGAGCTTCTAGGTTTCTAGATGGTCTTATTACCTAACTGTTAAGATGAAACGATAAATAGCCTCTAAGTTATCGAGCTGAAGAGTGGAAAACATCGATGCTAAAATCTCTCCAAAATTTAGGTTTATCCAATAAGTTTAACAACTCAAACTTTTAAGGAATAATCTTTCTGTATAGGCGGAGTAGCTACCGTACATCGCGACTGTCCCCCTCAGCCAACAGTAAAGCTTGGTCCTCACTAGGCGTTAACTTGCGCTAATTCTGCGCTAAAGTTCCTTCTATACAACGAAGCGTGTGTTGAAATTTTCAGTTTTTTTCAAATTCGATCAACACTGAGAAGAAATACCCCATATCTTTGAGGTCAAATTGCAAGAATCCCAAAGTGGGTCATATCTCACTAGTAGACACAGTTTTGAATTTAAGAACAGTGAATTTTGCAAGTTTGTACAGCGACAGAAAGAACCTGTGGTGAAACGGTTTCATAATAAGAGATCTCTAAAAACCCCGCAGATCTCTAAAAATCCCGCAGAAATGCAAAGGAATGTTGATCACTACAAAGAGAGTGCGCTTTTTGAAACAAATTTTATGTTCCGTGTAAACTTTTATGTCCTAGAACGTCGAAATATCAGTTCAAAGATTGGTCCAGCGAAGTATAGCCGTTGAACCAAATATAATTCTCTTTGGTTGAACACTAAAGTTGTCCAAAGGTAGTACTGGCACCCAGCGAAGTGCTGTTGTTGATGTATTTGCATCTCCTCAAATAGCCTCCACCTAAAAGGTTGATATCATTGGAAAAGGTTGTAACCGCGGTTGTAACCTTCAGGATGTTTCAAAATAAAGACCAAATAGACTTATACAGCCGTAAAACCAAAATTTCTTGTGATGCATGGTTTCCAACTCCTTGTGTTTCTCGTTGATCTGCAGGCAATTTGAGAAGACATTAGGATTTAAACCATAGATTAGATTTTATTCCGACTATTGTTAGTTAAGAGAACATTTTATGGTCAGGGTTAGGGTTAAGCAAAAGGTAATCAATGCGAATTACTCGGGAGTCAAGTCTGCAATTTATTAAAAGGGCCTAATTACCGACATGTTCTCCTTGTTCTTTAGTGACGCGGCCGACGTGGCTGAAAAGTTTTAAGCCAATGATATTGCTTGAAGGCAAGGCTCATTAACGCAACGGGCGCTGGAGACATGTTTTCTTTTTAATGGAAAGTCCTAATTGCTGACGTGTTCTCCATGTTCTTTAGTGATGTGGCCGACGTGGCTGAAAAGCTAATTGCTTGAAGCCAACGTGCTCGTCTCATTAACGCAACGGGCGCTGGAGACATGTTTTCTTATTTAATGGAAAGGCCTAATTGCTGACGTTTCTTTGATGAATTTTATCAATTTTCCCATAGGTTGGTATGCTACGGGATGTTTATTTCTTCACGCATCGTGCTGTTCCTAGCAGACATCGAAGAAGTACCTTGGTGCGAAACCTTGTTTTAGAGAGAGATAGGCGGGTATGTATACATTTATTGTGTTATTTTGTAAGTGTGACTGAGCAATTACCGCAAGCGTCAAATATTTTCATCGCGCGATATTTAGATCACTGCTTAGAGCGTTACTGCGTTTTCGATTAAATGTTGGATGTTAAGGCTCTTTTTAATGAGAGATAGGCGGGTATGTATACAGTTATTGTGTTATTTTAAAAGTGTGACTATTGAGCAATTACCGCAAGCGTCAAATATTTTCATCGCGCGATATTTAGATCACTGCTTAGAGCGTTACTGCGTTTTCGATTAAATGTTGGATGTTAAGGTTCTTTTTAAGGTGCAGTCTATAAATAGGACAAAGGAAAAACCCAAATACGCCATTGTTTCTTTTGGCTTTGCTTTCTTTGGGCACACGTCGGATTATCAAATACAATAGGCTATTTATAAACCTATGAGATCTCATCTTTTAACTGAGGTTATTCACTTTAGGGGATGGTACACAACCATATGTGATTGTAGATTTCCTTTTTCGTTTCTTGCCGGTATTCCGCCAGCATCCACATCATTCTGTCGCCGAAAATATATGCTCTTAATCCTGCTGATTAGCGTAATGCCGAAAAATGCAATAAACGTTGCCTGGGGGCATTTATTAGTCTTTCGATTTACTTCGACCGTCGCGGCCTCATTGTTTTTTATCAACATCTCAAGAATGAGTCGAATGCTTTGGCAAATAACGGATGTCAAATGTTTGGCCTTCTCATTCAAGAACTTTTCTATTTCGTTTAGAAATAGCACGCGTCTTTTTTCATTCAAAGATGAAACTAAAGACATATTCTCTGGTTTATTTGCTATCATTTTCTGTAGTAAGTCAGGCAGTCACGAAGGTAGAACAGATTTGCCATTCTGGAAACAGGAAAGGTTTTTCGTTATAGATTTTAATTCCTCCTTCGCTCAGTGTAGAGTGTTTCTGCGTCGTAAACGAGAGATGGCTACTTTACAGCGAGATAAAGAGGGAAATGAGGGATTCTATGGATTCAAGGGATTAAATGGATGGGATTAAATGGATTGCAATTCCGATCCAAAGTCGTAAAATAGGGGAGACTTTTCTTTCTTTTCGTTTGGAGAAAGAAGAAGAAGAAGTAGATGAAGAAACTTAGCTTTGGGGAATTTTGGATTCTGTATTGATTGCTTTGCCCATTCCTTAAGCAAAATTGATGTAATTTTCTCTTTTGCTGTGAACCAGAATATTTTGAACATAAACTTTTCTGCCCCAATTTCTGAACGCACTAAGTTTAGAGTTCAGAGCTAGTCGTTCTGCTCCCTTCCTTCATCTTTTCTAATCTTTTCCACCCTTATCATTCCCCGGTCTCTTCCATCTCTGCTCCCAACAAAGTGACAGTTACGAGGCCGATAGGACCTTTCTTTGGAGCCTCGTTTGCAAGTTTTCACTGCTTTCTTTACCTAATACAAAGAATCAGCATAAATCCAACAACGGCTTTGTGGAAATTTGACCTAATCTTTTGGTCCGTTCTGAAAATCACATTGAAAGAGTATTTTATAATGTTGGTTACTTTGCCATTAAAATTGGCAACGGTTTGATTTTGGCGAGTGATTTGTCTTTCAATATATGATACGATTACAAATGGACTAAGCCTTGTGAAATAGGAAACTCTTAAAGGGATCAATCACACTGTAAGAAACGTGGCATACAGTAAAAACCAGACCCAGGGACCCTAGGACCGTGAGTTACGAATGTGAAATAGGATCTTTAAACACTAGCGGTGCTAGGACCGTTAACATCCATTCATTCATTTATCCGCTCATTCTTTCATTCATTCATTACTTTATTTTAAATTGGCTGGAAAGATTTCTAGCTGTATTACAGTTAATTTAGGCCTTCTATGCATGCCGCATCCAGGCATGAGACCCCTAGTTTAAGGTCCCTTCCGAAAGACGGCGAAGTGAGTTGCTTGGTCAGGCATCTGGAAGGTCATCCATCCGGATTTTGATCTCACGTGACCAAGCTTAACTTGAGTTACCTAATGGGATCTGTATAAGCCGCTCGGCCACTCATCCCACGGGAGGCTCTAATATTATACATGCTAGAATGCTGTGTTGCCTTGTTTTCATTGTTTAGACCACATGTAGTGGTGATAATATTCCTTAAAAAAGTAATACAATCATGCTTGAAATTTTAATGAAACAATTGGCAATTCGATGTGCATTTTATGACGCATTGCTATGAAGGGAGTTTCTTGAAGAGGGTTTCTTGTGTAGCCTTAGATATTCAGTATTGGGACGAAAACTGCTCTCAGTCATGTCCCAGAATTTTTCTACTCTTATGCTATTAAGACATAGTCCTAGGACTGGCGATAAGGGTCCTATCTCATTTAGTACTTAACGGTTCTAAGCTCCTAGGGGCCAAGGGTCTGGTGTTTACTGTATGCCAAGAAACTTAAAGCCAAATACGGGCCACAACAGTCTGCGGTTCATTCGACACCGATTCTTTTATTGATGCAATGCAACTAGCTTTCTAAGGGCTTGAACTCTCACTGTTAAGTTCAACCACAACAGAGTTGAGTTTCGCGTACTGTCACGCAAGTGCACGTTTGATCCCGGTCAACTGTTCATATTTGAACTTGGCCTATTCTTTTTCCTGAGCTTTAGGGCCTAAAAAACCACATTTGGGCTATTGCTTCAGGTTTTGACCTGTTTTAGCAAGGTTCGACGCAACGAAATGTTTCTTTTTCGTCACTGACAATGAAGAAGGAACCAATAATTTTAGTTTCAATCCTGGTAGGGACTCACATTTTAAACAGCAGTTTTCATGTTATGAAAGCTTTGCCTTTCGTTCAGCCAAAGATTCAGGGTTTTACCAGTTTGGCAAGGTCTGATCTATTTGCTTTATGGTCACTGATGGAGGTCGACGGATGATTTTAGCTTAAATCCTGGTTTCTAGCCCCATTGGGGGACTTAACGTAAACATCAGTTTTCCTGTTTCCTGTAAACCAAACCGTTGCCTTTCGTTGCCAATTTTAGGACGGCAATTCAGGTTTTTAAGAAGGCCCAGGACAGGTATAATGCGTTTCTTGTGACAAAAAGTCAATCTCAATCTAACACAGGCAAATATTTAGGTTCACCTAATTTCAAATTTGAGCCCAAATTTAAATTCCAAATTCTGTCATGCTTAGGAAAAAGCACTCTAGTAAACTACCTTTTGAATACTTTTTTTTAAATGAGTCCTTTTTTTATGGCAAATCTTCATTCCTCAGGTGAGTTTGGTAGTTCAACAAGAAATCAAACCAAGAGTGAAGCGTGAAGCATCAGAGTTCAATTTTTCAGATAAAAGGTGGAAAGACCAATGGTACTTGGTAAGAATTCATGAAACTTTGTTTTCTTTAGTGTTAATGCAAACGAGATACATCTTCATGTAGTCCAGGAGAAAGCCAGCATGGTTCAGTTTTGATTGTTTGTTGGTGCTTAATCGAAGGAAAGATGGTACAAATGTTGTTCATAGACCTTTTTACTTTACTCAATTTGAGGTTTGGTTTGGATCGAGCTTTTCAATCTGGTAAATCGTCAATATTTGATGAACTCGCTTTTCCATCATTTGGTAGAAAGAATCTCGAATCTATTTTCTACTTGGTAAAAAGGTCTACGAATTTATAAATTTTGATCTGCATTACATTCGGTTGAAGAACGGTCAGTGTCCCAATTTTTCGAGTAATGCTCACCCAAACCGTTAACTCAGTTTGTAGTATCCCAGTTGGCCTAACTTGGGCCTAAGATCTGTGCTGCTATGATAGTAGCCATTGATTTGGCCTCACGAGTGCCAAATGGTCTCTCGATTCCTACTTCACTGGCCTTTGCCACGGGAAGATTTCAATAAAAAGTTAATACAACGTGACTTATGAAAATGTTTGCATTAACAATGTAGACCTTTCATTGACCAAACGAATGAACAGTGTCACTGCATTACTAATCTGACAAGTGTTAAAGACGAAATCCGTGAGACTATTAGCAACGTGGGCTATAAAGGAAGTCCATTAAGTCCTTATTTCAAGTGATACAATTTTTGGAGAGGTTTATTTTTTCACACGCATTCGCACCGGCCTAAATTTGCCTGCTTTCTGTTTAGCTAAGATAAGAGCAATTCATTCAGCTTCACGAGATGCCGGTTGTGATGACTGTGCTTGCATAGAAATAGGCCTACCTTTATTATGGGGTATTCCGGTGCTTCTTGCTTTGCCGCGCCCAGATTGAGAGCAATAAGTTGCACGACGTGCTCTGCGTATTAAAATGTTTGTATCGACAATATAGCCCTTTCATTGATTGAACGAATGAGCAGAATCACTGCATTTCCTAATCTGACAAGAGCTAAAGATGAAATCCGTAAGACAGTTAGTGACGTGGGCCGTACGTTTTTGAAGGAAGTCTTTATATACAATGAACTTAATAACATTTTGTAAGCTGACTGAGCAGCAGCGTTGTGTAACTGTCAAAGGGTACTACATTTATACAGAAACAACCATCCATTGTGGTATGCTGTGCACAGTGAACCTTTGATATAGCACGAAGCAATGGACAGAAAATCAATGATGTAATTAAGTGTGGTAAAGGATAATGCTTAGTAATGCCACCGAAAAAGGGATATTTCTTCTAGAAGTGGTCACAGCAGATCTATTTATCGATAGTGTCTCTACCTTATTGGTCAAAACCTACAATAGGCATTACGTACAGAGATCAAGAGATCGAGGTAAGGAGGAACCGAAAGTATCGGCGAAAAGAGTTCCTGGTAAACGTGGACTGAGTGAGAACCATTTTACAAATAATGAAGGAGATATTTACTATGCTACCTTCTTTTAAAGGGGCTCTCTCAACCGACATGCTTTGCACGTGTCATCTCTTTGCTGTTGCCATTTTCATGGACCATGAACAGGGTGACAACAAAGAGAGCACAAAAGAGATGTATTCGCTAAGCATGCCGGTTAAAAAGGTCTGTTCTTTAAGGAGGAAATTGCTTCTCTGTTACTATTGCAAATAAGACGAAAAATACTTGCGAGTTATAAACAGAAATATAAGAAAATCAAANGGACCATGAACAGGGTGACAACAAAGAGAGCACAAAAGAGATGTATTCGCTAAGCATGCCGGTTAAAAAGGTCTGTTCTTTAAGGAGGAAATTGCTTCTCTGTTACTATTGCAAATAAGACGAAAAATACTTGCGAGTTATAAACAGAAATATAAGAAAATCAAACTTGGAAAGCCAAACTAAATCTTTGAAATTTAGCTGTATACTGTACTTTGAGTTTCGTAAAACCGTATAAATTATTTGCTATGTTCCTACTCTTGCAAGTTTCAAGTCCCCAACAGTACTTCTGTGGTGCAGGCCAAAGATTAAAGGTTGTGTCTTGAGCAACATTACTATAATCTAACTTAATCTTTCGTAATCCTTGTTTATTCGGCGAGGTTTTCTTCAATGTCAGATTGCGGTGTTTGAGTGCAGTTTGTGATAGCGATGACTTTTGATGTGGATAAGGGATCTTGCCACGTTTAGGAGTAACGGATAGCGGATTTGTGATTCTTTGTCTTCATTTCGAAAGTATTAATATCACACATCAATCAAAGAGAACGCTATTTCAGACCAGCAGATTTACAGCTGAAATATCTAACAAAATATTTTACCACGTTGTCGTTATCTTATATTTTTTGCACGGAAAGAGCGTGATCAGTCAAACTTGGTTGCATTTGCTTTACAGAAAACGAACGGTCTGTTTATATGAGGAAAAACACTTCACTTGCCAGACCCGGGGCTGAAAGGCGAGGTCAATTTATGCCACTGTTTATATGATTTTTCACCTCACTTGTCAGCCTAGGGGGCGAGGTGGTGAAAAATCTCGCTTCCATGAAATGCGAATGACTCAACAAATAACAAATAAACCATGTCACCTCACCATACCGGTGGTGTTTCGTTTATATGGAAAATTTTACCTTACCTAGGTGTGATTCCACCTCTGGTGGGGTGGGATCTCACTATACCGGTGGTGTTGCGTTCGTCATATAAGCACAAAATGAAACGTATAAAGGATTGTATGGGAAGGTGGCATCTCGCATGTCAACCCCGGGTCTGGAAGGTGAGGTGTTTTTCCTCATATAAACAGGCCCTGTCAGTGTTGACAAACTCCAAGCTGCCCTGAATCTCAGTTGAAAGAACTACTATATCTTAATTGATAAAAATACCGAAAAATGATCAAATGAATTGTATAGCTTTCATTATCTAGGTCGCTCAGAAGCATGCTATATGGGGACTAGACTAACTACTTCAGTCCCAGTTTCCGCTAGTTTATTGAATTGGATGAGGGCACTACGATTATCAGCCCATTAAGGAGCGAAACTACGGCGATTGCAATAAGTCTATATGGAGACCAGCTATCTTTTCCTAGATCACCTTTCGAAAATTGATTTTTGTTAATTAACAGAATGACTTAAAGATGTCCTTATATTTGAGGAATCCTTGAAGCAAGCTGTCTGCTCCATTTCTAGACAAAAAATATTTCTCTCAGTTGTTAAAAGATGGAAATTACTTTTTGTATATTTTGGCTATGTCATGATTTCAGCTAGCCGAAATATATGTGAAATTTAAAGCTACATTCTGTTTTGCTAGACAAGGATCTATCACTTCTAAAACGTACCATGTTCTGTTGGGGAAAATCCTTCAGAAATTTACAAACAATCCTTGAGAGATCTTATTGAGCTTTTTAGGAATGGTTATACCGTATGTCGCTCGATCTATGCTGATATCTGGACAGTGAACGTTATATTAATTGATTTGTGGCTAGTTGCATTCCCTTTGCATCGCTTTAGTTCTAGAAAACTTCAAGAAAACTCTCCTTTTATTTTGGCAGCACAACCGAGATCCTGGCATGCTGGGGCATGACATGAATATTATTCCTGCATGGGAAAAAGGATATACTGGAAAAGGTGTTGTCATTACGATTCTCGATGATGGTATGTTTCCAATCCTTCGTCTTTAATTCGACGCCTTTCTACTGATCCAGTTTAGGGTAAATGTTCACCCCAAATCTTCATGTCAAAAGTTTTGTTATAGTGAATGTAATCATTAACTTCGCATCGATAACTTTAGAGGGGATCCGTCTCCAAATTTCGGTCGAAACGGTGATTTTGCAGTTTTTTGATAGGCAATATCACACAGACTTGCATCTATTTTTTCAAAAATGAAGGCGTTATTTTGAAGATAAGTCCATGTAGTTCACAGAGGAACAAACCAAACATTCATATCTTTTACGATTGCTCGGATATAAGAGGATTTTTAACGGTCGCTTTTTGGTGGCTTGGGTGAAGCCTCCAAACAAACTGCAAAAGGCAATGGACACATGCCTAAAACAGTGGTGTTTTCAGATTTGTTTACACTCTAGCGACGGAGCCCCTTTAAGCTGTTTTACTGTCATTCTCATACAATTCTAGGCAGATTGTAAGTCTTGAGAAGGCTGTTGGAGAAATTCACTTGTAATATAGAAAGAATGTCTGCCGTTGTCGTACTTTTTGCACTTTGGTAAGATATGTCACTGGTAAAGGCAAATTTATGCTTCCAAGGACTTTTCCTTAGTATATGGCCTTGATAGTGTCAGTCTCCTGTAAAAACATTTAATTCCACAATGCTCTATAGCTAGCTTCAATTAATGCTCTCATAAATGTTTACATATAATTTCATTTTCTCTTATCCAGGCATTGAATATACTCACCGAGAGCTGAAGAAAAATTATGTAAGCAATGCACGATGTTATCTAATACTTTAACTTGTTACTCCTCTACCTTCTGTAAATTCTGAACAAGGAATATTGTGAAAAGTAAAGACAAGGAATTTATTTCTGCAGTATTCATCAAATTCTCATAATCCTTTTCTCAAGGCTGATGTCTTGAAAGACAGGAAAACAAGAATATCATATCATACCGGGTGCGCCAAAAAAAACTATCCACGTTTGAAAAATCGTAGTACCTAGAGTACTAAATGGATTTGAATGAATTGAATTTAGGCTGATAGCTGAAAGACTGAAGTATTTTTGTGATTTTTCTCGTGTTTTTATCAGCAGAGAAAACATAGATAAATTCAACTTTACGAACATTTGTTTGTTGCGAAATGGCTGAAAACAGGCCTAAAACACTCGATCAAATCGTACGAAATCTCCCGCATAGAACAAGATGCAAGAGCATTTAATCTCTCTCCCGCGTTATAGGAAATGAATTCTTAAAGAAATACTTAAGATTTTCAATCCCATGGCAATACAAGTGCAGACGACATCCGATACCCGTGAAAAACTGTAATTTTGCATTGTTCGGTATGAGAAATTTCTTTAAGATTTGATCAAGTGTTTTAGGCCCTTTTTCGGGCATTTTGCAAACACAGAATTTCCTTAAATTCGAATTTAGCTGTATTATCTGTACTCATAAAAATACGAGAAAAATCTTAAAAATACTTCAGTCTTTCTGCTTTCAACCAAACTTTGATTCATTCAAATCCATCAAGTACTCTAGGTACTACGATTTTTCAAACGTGGATAGTTTTTTTTGGCGCACCCGGTACAACGTTCGGATATTTTACAACGTCTGATTCACTTGCTGAACGCAGTACATTACTTCTTCTGTAGAAACAAACTGGGATAAATTTATGATTTGAATTTGACCAAAAACTATGAACGAACAAACGTTATGGGCGAAGAAACTGTTTCAGATCTCCCATGACGTAAGAACAATCTAAAAATGGTTTTTAAAAGATTGTTTAAGATTTCAAGCTTGTTCACAGAATTATTTTAAAATTTCATAAAATCCTTTCTTGGATTTGTCAATGATTTAATGTTATGCTATATTTATGTTCTTAGGACAAAAATGCAAGTTATGATTACAACGACAATGATGCTGACCCAATGCCTAGATGGGCCTTAGAAAACAGCCAGTAAGTAAAATGTTTAGCGTCTTGTTTCTCGCTTCTATAGGTTTTTTCTGTGTCAATTGTATGTCAGGTTTTTGTGTGTCAATATTGAAACCATTTGATCAACAATGTNTGTAGCTAGGCCTGCGTTAGTACCATCCCCATTAGCTTGCAAAATTTGACCACGTTCACACGATGACTGCAAAATTTGAAAACGGCAAAATTTTGGTCCATCTTTCAGTGGCACTGAACGTGGCTTTGTTGTGGCCTAGCCTCTTTATGTTTACTTAATTTGATGTTAATTTGATATTTTGAATATCGTTGCTTCTTTTATGGAAGCTTAGCAATGATATTATGATAAAAGGTGGCTTTAGGATAATCTAAGGCCAATTTGATGAAATGACCACACAAAAGCTCACAAACAGAACCTTAAATTAGGAAAAGCGACTGAGTCTGCAAACCTCGATTTTGCCTGCGGATCTTTAAAATTGTGCGTTTGTGTCAAAAACAAAATTGATTTCAGAAATTGTATATCATTCCAACAGCTTTGAATCTGTGAATTTGTTCAGTATTTCTAAACTATCAAGTTGTGATCATACTTTGATTGATTGTCGAATCTAATTTTTCTATTTCGACCCTTTTGAATGGCTGCATGTATTACTGATTTTGGTGACGTTTTCTGAGTTACCTGGTCTCTCACTTTGTAATAACTATTGCTGCATAGGCCTTTGGTATTGCTAAACTGTATTTTACCCGCCAGTATTTCAATAGCAATATAATTTTATTTACTTTAAGTCAATTTAATCCATGACCTTACTTGTTAACTTCTTACCTGAATCGCATGTTTCCACCCTTTGGTATGTGGACATAGCGTTGTCTACATATCAAATAAAAAGAAGCATACAAATCAGGTAGCAAGTAGCAAGTGTAGGTTAATCTAACATAATCTTCGTTTACCGACCAAAGACAAACGTTTCAGTTAACCTGCCAGCCTATTTTTGGTTCTCATTATGAGCTTTTTTGTAGTCAGTGCCTATTTTAATCAAAATTGTTGACGCATAAATACTCATCTTTTAATGGGGAATTGATATGCTAATTTATGCTGATATGCTAATTTATGTATCACATTGTATTTAACCAATATTATAATCAATGTTTTCAACGAAATAAGATAAAACTGTGGAATCGTGCCAAATATCTTTCTTTCATGCTTTTGGTAGGCGATGTGTGCTAAGTTTATAACCCGAAAATGTTCAATCTAGAGGTAATGAATGGGCTTACTTCAACACATCCAAAAGTGCCGTCCAGCATGAAAATCTTTGTAAAGTGTATTTCTGATATTATCAGTTCATTTGCTGCTAAATATCCACTTAGAATCTCGGTTAAAATCTCGGCTCAGTCTTGCTCTACATCTTCTACCATGCTACAGGCAAATATTTTGGCAAATTTTTGCATGGTGAAGGTGCTGAAATTTTAGGAAACTTCTGGGGAGCCATTTTGAATTGATCGAGGCATTCGCTGGTCGTTGCTCCTACCATCCTGGTTCACAGAGACACTAGTACTTGTCAACAGTCCTATCTTATCGAAAGTAGCCTCTGGTTCATTGTTTGGTTGTGCAACATAAAACAGGAGACAATAAAGAACACGATTTTGTTAGGAAATTTCAAAAATTAGTTCAATTCTAAATACAGTTCTATAAATAGTACAATACATATTCACTAAAATTACCAATTTCGCTTTTAATTTAAAATGCTGGATTTCACAATGAGTAGAAAATTTTCCAAGGATGCTACAATATTTATCGATGACTTGATAGAATGTTTCTTTATGCGACCTGTACAACTGTTTCCAAATATGTCTTTAACCAACAATCGAAAAGAGAATGTTTGACAGCGATTCTAGAAATTTTCCTACACGTCAACGATAGGAACGCAACGGTTGTAAAATCGACCTGCATTAGGCGAAACACTTAGATTTCAATAGATCCTTTGGGCGAGGTGCAGGAATCTGAAATTAAAATACCTCACTGGGTTACTTACCGCAACATTTACTGTGTTAAAACTACTAAGGAGCATACTTGCATTTAATCAATTTGCTACACAATACAAATTCATACTCGGTTATAAACTGAATAGGGTCTCCAGGGGGTAAAATAGGTAAGCTTGCGGTGAAGTTGATAAGGCATGAACAATTTTGTAGAAAAATTGATGCACAAATATTCTCTAGCTACAACTCTTGACTTACCTTCCTTAATGTTGCAAATGATGATTTAGGTGTTCACGATCTACCATTCTCTGGTCATCAACACTACCCATGTTAACTCAAGCCTACCCATTTTACCCCTGCAGGCACTATTTATGTATGGACTGTCTGATATATATTTTGTAGAAATGACAAGATTAGAGAATGCCAAATGTAAACAAAACATTGGAGTAACTAACAAATGTAGGTGGGACTTGAACCAGTGGCTCGGTTTGTAGAATAGGATAAGATGGAGCAAATATAGATCAGAGTGGGGCAAAATGGATCGTTGATAAATTCGTAGATTTCATTGTTGTTGTGATTTAGTTGATGAACATCAGTTGCTGTCAGGATAGACTTGGGGCAAGTCTACTGTCNTGTAGAATAGGATAAGATGGAGCAAATATAGATCAGAGTGGGGCAAAATGGATCGTTGATAAATTCGTAGATTTCATTGTTGTTGTGATTTAGTTGATGAACATCAGTTGCTGTCAGGATAGACTGGCCCCAAGTCTATTTCATGAAGTCCGTCTGACCGATCCCTTTCCTATAGTTACTGATCTCACCTTTGTTTCGCTACGGAATGTTGGAATGGCGGATCCAGGAACGATGGGAAAGGGGATCGGTCAGACGGACTTCATGAAATAGACTTGGGGCAAATCTACTGTCAGGAACAAGACATTTTTATTCATTGAAAAGCTTGAAGTTTAAAACCAGAAACATTTTGCCTCAATTTTAGAGAAACTGAAAAACTCAAATGACACATTTTGCCACGCTCTGACTTTGCCTCACTCCACCTTACAGACTCGCAAAATATCAAAAAGTAAACTTGCAATCTGCAGAGAGACCTTAAGCTTGATTTCCACTAGGTGGAAAACATCGTGCGCCACATTCTCAACAAATTTGATTCGCTGGCTCGAAAGAAACGTCAGTTGAAGAGCGGTAACTTTTGTTATTAAACAGTTGAAATGGAATGCATGCGATATTTTCCACCTAGCGGAAATTCGTCTTCAAGATGTAAATTGCCGGCTAACCCAGAAAAGAATGAAACATTTTGAAAAACCATCAACATTTTATTGATTACCGATCATGAAAATTTCTTTGTGTCCATTTGTGTCAAGGACTACATCAATTTTAGAAATATTGCAAAGTCTTTAAATGGCTGTGAATTTACAAGCTATCTTGTTTTGAAACATACTCCGAAATCACAAAAAATGATTATCAAATTGAAGTTTTTCCCGAATCACCAATTAACTTATGTTTTTTTGTAAGCTCTTATATCATTTTGGACTCGAATTTTCAGATGAGATCGCAAGAGATTTGTAAAATATTACTGGGTGAGTCAGAAAAATGTATCCACTGTTTCAAAAATCGTACAACAAGAACTACAAGACCGATTTGAGAAATTACAACTCCGTTGTCTGGCTGACAGTTCAACTTGATTTTGAGAATTTATTCATATTTACAATGCACAATCTTAATCTCAATCCTGAAAATTTGCTTCCATGGGCTTTGGCTCAATTTAATCCACTTTTTCAACCATTAAGATGGTAAAATAATATTTTTTTTAGCTCAGCCACTGCTTTCTAATGATACAGAAGCTGTTGAATTATGATTATGCTCTCTGGTCAATGCTGAGCATCAAAAATTCAAAATGCACATGATAGTGAACAGCCCATTTTTGGCTGTTTTTTTTTCAAATTGAGAAATAGGACTTTTGGCTAAATCCTGATTTCAGAAAGAAATAGTGCACCTAAAATTATGAGAAAAATCTAAAAAATCAAGTTGAAACTACAGTAAGATGATGGAATAAAAATTTTACAAATTGGTTGCATAGCTATACGATTTTTACAACATTGGATACAATTTTCTGACTTACCCGGTATTGCACAAAATATAGTTTTTCATGCCGCAATTTTATTAGATAACTCTCATCTATTAAATTTATTTGGTCCTTGATACAACCACAGGGAAACCAGGAAATACTTGTTGCTAAAAATAAAATTTGTAAAAAAATTGTCTTTCTTTGTCCCCTGTGCGCTTAGTCATTTTTGTACCTTAGTCCCCTGTGCTCCGCGAAAGACTACGTATCACTCTTTCGCGGAGCACAGGAGACTAAGGTACACAAATAACGAAGCGCACAGGGGACAAAGAAAGACAATTTTTTTACAAATTTTATTTTTAGCAACAATTATTTCCTGGTTTCCCTGTGATACAACTACGCACACTAAAAATTCAAAGATCCGTAACACAATCAAATTTTAGTGAGTTTTCAAAAAGTTTCATTTTTATTAGGTTACCTAGTGTGTAACGTAATATTTAGTGCTGGTATGGATTAATTATTTAGAAGTAACAGTTGGATTGCTAGAATTAACTTATGTAGCTTAGTTGTTTGCATTAGACGTACAAGGAATGTCCTCTCGAGGGCAATGGCCTATTTGTAAAGGCAACAAGCGCGACTGAAACTTTCCCTTGCAGTTTCATCTTCACGCGCGTTGTCTAATTTCCTGTCTAAATCTGCATCTATGCACCACACTAATGCCCTGGCCAAGCAAGCAAAAATTGTTTCCCAAAAATTTGAGACTAACCATTATAGTTTCCCGTTTGGCCACGTCGCAAAACACTGCTCGAGAAGCAGAATTTAGCATAATTTGTTGGGCAATGTTTTTAAAAACGTTCACAAACGCTTTATGCTTGTCACAAGCAACACAGTTTTGTTAGACAACGTTCTGCGACATGGCCAAACAGACAAACATTTTGCTTGGTAAGCAAATCTCAAATGTTTGGCAGGCAACGTTTGCTCGTTTGACCAGAGCTTTACAAACGCATAATACCAGAGTTAACATCCATCTATTCCTTTCTGTATCACATATCTCACCAGGAATATCCGCAACAATACCAGGCTGTCTTTTACCTCAGTGGTATGCTGTTTACGTCCTTTAGTCTGAAAAACAGAAATGTAACTTTATCATCTAAGATCATCGTTGAACATGTATGTTTCATCCCACAAGCATCGTGTTGTGGTCTCTTGCTGTTTATGGTTGATACCTAGCAAGCTTCTTCCTTTTGCGTCTCTGTCGCTGTTCTGATTGCTGTGTGGCAGCAACTTGTTGAACGGACAGGTGGTTAATTTTGAGTTTCTGGATTCCGTTGCTATTTTGATTTAACAATTTATTTTATCTCAGTTTATTTACATTTACCCGTTAGTTTAACGTTTTAAATTTTATTCAAGAACCGACAAAGATTTAAAATATGCTTCCATGAACTTCCAATAGGAAATATGAAAACGTTATTCTTTAGTATCTGCTGTAAACAGCAAGAGGCCAAAGATTGATACCTGTGGGATCTTGATGGATAATTCAATGTAGGTCCCCTTTGTTGTCACTTTTTGTGGATTGGTTCATTTGAAATTTGTGTTTAAATGCAAACTTACCTTTTCCATAAAGAAGGTGACATCAAGAATCTATTGAGTATTGCTATAGTGTGTCCATAGAATCCACGCAAGGTGTTTCCTAGTAAAATTTAATTCTACAAGTACAGTTTTTGCACAGCTTTCTAAATGATCAGTATTTCAGGGTGCAAGGTTCTTAAAATATGTTCTTATCGAAAAATGGGATAGGCTGCACTTTAGCGGACTAGCTTTCAATATGGGCAAGTTATGTATCATGGGGTAAGGGTTAGGGTAAGTTAGGGTTAGTTAGGGTAAGGTAGGGTTTAGATAGGATTAGTAGGGTATTTGTTCAAACACGTTCCCGAGAGATATGACATAAAGCTGGTCCGATAAAGTGCAGTTGTCCTTAAAAATGAAAACAGATGTCATAGTCAATATAACCGTGACGTCATACATTAAAACATATAATAATGACAATATATGAATAATTTGTTTAAATTTGGTGTACGACTCTGATAGCTATACAAAAGCTAATTAATGGCAACTATCTGAAATATCATAAGTTTAATAAATGTTTTGTTTTTCTTTTTTTTTTCTATATTGCTACCTAGCATCCGAAGGTAGTTTTAGGACCCTGAGAAGCTAAGCTTATCGAGCAATGTCCTGGTCCTTCCTCTCGATGTGACCACACCTCGCGATTCCTTTAGCCTGGAATTACAGAGAGTTGGCGACTCTCCTCACTCTACGTAGCAGGTTCGACAGGGCGGGGACTCGAACCACCAACCCTCAGTTTGGTAGTCAAGCGCGCTACCGTTGAGCCATCCCCGCTTATAAATATGTTGCAATGCAAGAAAAAGCCTCTCATGACACAATGTTGGAGAAACATTGTGCAGCCAGTAGCCTATCAAAATAGGGCGAAATAGAAGCAGATGCTATTTGTGGATAACATGTATTGTGGAAAGGTAGTCTTGGTGGAGTAAAATGTAAAAATTTTCTTTGGGAGTGAATTATAAGAAATAGATCAGCGAGAATTGGAATTACTCTTCTAAATCAAACAAAAAAATCAGTCTGCAGTTAATTCTTAAAGTGAGGGTAAATTTTTCACAAAAACAGTCTGTTAGTTCTCAATTTTGTATGTTCTTCTTTACGAGGTTTTACGGAATAGATGTATTGGATACTCAATAGATACGCAATTAAATCCTTTTAAACTTAGTAGATGTACGAGTACATAATTAAAGAACGTTTCGTGTTTCTGCTTTCATTTGGTAGGAAGGATCGATCGTTTTAGCAAAAGTTGTTTGCAATGGTGTAAATTGAGATAAGATATTTTCATTGCAAGGAAACCCAAGATCTCTCCTTGGGCGACGCCGAACATTTTCGTCTGATAGATTTGGCAGCAAATAACTACAGTATTTGTGACCACCAAGGACAGATTTCATAGCAATATCATCTTTGCTCTTGATGCCACAAGAAATCAATTTTCGACAGTGCGCAAAGCGGATTCTACAATCTGTCAATCAAGATGCAAATATGAATAAACAAAGCCGAGAACCGTGTTGTTGAGCTGGTAGGCCCGTCCTTCAAGCATATAGTAGGACTTACTAAATCTTCTGTCAATAGTAGATAAATCATTTTTGCTAGGTTTTTGCGTGATTGAAATGCAAAATTTTCATCATCGAAGCAAAATATGACGGACAACTAGTTTGGAACCCCTTTGAAACACTGACTTGTGTTAGGAAAGATGTCACGTTTTTTTGGAGTTGCTGTAAACGGCCCGTAATTTCACTATTTACGTATTTTTTGTTTCTTCAACCTTGAAGTTGATGCCTTTTCCTAGAATTTACTAAACATCCGCTGAGATGGTTTTTCAAATCAAGTTAATGAAAGTATGCTTATATCAGCGTATTTCTCATAACAGGGCCTTCACTGTGAAGGAGTTTCTGAATATTCGTATTTAAATAAAGGTGTAAAACTGTCATATAGAGCATGGATAGTTTGCAACTTGATTTTAATGGAAAGGAAATGTAATTCACAAACAGGCATTTAGGGCCTGTTCATACGAGGTGGGCAGCTCATCTGAATGGGCTAGCTCACTTGAGTGAGACCTCACCTCTCACCTACATTGTGATTTCTATAGGAAACTAAAGTTGTGTTCATATGTGAAGTAGGCCAGCCTGGTTGAGTGGGATGAATTTTTCAATTGTGCGCAAGCATGAATCTAGTAAAAATGGAAATTGTTATATTTTGATGACGCCATTGAATTCGAATGAAACCCACTGTGCCGGGCAGAGATTCATGATATGAACATGAGCTGAGAATCATCCCACCTGAGTGAGCTAGCCCACCTCATATGAACAGGCCCTTAATATGAGGTCTGCAGCATACTTCCCTACTATTTAGTATGCAGCAAACGGGGGTAGATTTTGTAACAATAGCATCATTGTCTTTGATTTCAAAGCGATCAACAATGGCAAACAAAGGGCGTTCTTCAAAGCAACAAACGAGGCTGCAAAAGATGCCCTGAAACCTGAGTGGCTAACTGTCGCGTTGTGCATGCGAAAAAGGATTGTAAAGCTGGATTTCCACTTGGTGCAAAATATCGCGCGCGCTGCATTCCTATTTTTCTGCAACAAAGGATTTCGCTGTTTGATTGACGTTTCTTCAGAGTTGGCTAATCAATTCAGATGAAAATGTAGCGCGCGCGACGATGTGTACCTAGAGGAAATCCAGCTTAAGGGAAGACACGAGTATGCAGTATATCGAAAGAAGTTAGATAATCTAAACATGTGCCGCGCGGATTCATCTTATTTAGAAATTGAGCATTGAGTTTTTATTTACGTCCTAAATATACGAGAGCTGTAGTGCCTACTGTTCAGGTTCTGAATTAGATAGAAGAAATCCTCGAGAAAATTGTTTAGATCAATGCTCCGCATTGTTTTAATCTATGCTCCGGATAGAAAATTGTTTTGATCTATGAAAAGTCTAAATTGGCCTAGTGTAGCTGATATGATAAAAACTGAAACAGCTTATAGCCTTGCTCCGGATTACCTATCAGAAATATTTACAAAAATTCGCTATGCAGTATGGAAAAATTTGAGAAATGCTGCAACTGATCTCCAAGTCCCACTAATGAAAACATTTAATGGTCAGCGAATATTTTCCCATCGTGGTGCTGGAGTTTGGAACCTCTTGGATTCGGAGGTCGAATAGGCATCCTCTTTCAAAGCGTTTAAAGACGCTTTAAACTAATTGATTTTTTTGATTTTTTATTACTCATTATTGTAATTAGGGTAGGATTTTACTTTTTTAAAGCATTCTTTTCTTAATCGTCGTCAAAGAATTAGAATGAATGAAATGAAATGCTCATGAGTTACCTTCATGCACAACGCGACAGTTGGCCGTACAGTTTTCTAGATATTATTCACGGTTTTGATTTGTTGCTTGAGAGAAAATCGCTTTGAATTGGCGTCTCAATCTAAAGCTACTGAAGCTATTGTTACAAAATCTGCCTTGTTTGTGCAGCATAGTTACTGCGCTTCTAAATCTACCCTGCTTTACCACCTTCAATTTAAAATAGACATATGTACAGTTTTGAGACACATGGTTGAAAAAATAGGAAGTTTTTTGGTACTGGAAATTTTCTACTTTTCTTCTTACTTTTTATACAGTTTTGGTTTGTTTTCTCTTACTTTTTATTGTCTACAAAACTGGCGTTTTCGAATTTTGCGGTATATTTACGAGTTGCGACAAACAGAAGTTCTGCAAAATTCAAATTACAGTGGTTTGAAACAGGATCAAGTTGAATTTTGCAATCTTCAGCAATCTCTTCAAGCTCACCAAAAAATCAACTTCATGGGTAACACGGTTTCCGATCAAGAATTTTGATTGATGACGTCACAAGCTAAATCATCATTTTGCAATGGAAGTAAGATCAACAAAAGTGCACGCAAAATTATGAATCCACAAGGGAAGATTAATAGTAGATGGTATTGTGAATAAAAAGTTCCAAATCCATCCGCACAAGCCATTCCACCCAAAAGAAACATTTTTGCTTTGCTGCTTTTAGAAGCAAGAGGCAGGAATGAATAGGACCGCTGACCAGCGGGAAATTTCGAGTTATGTGTCATGGCGTTCGGGAAGATTCCGCATTATATCCATTAATTCAAGATATGACATGCAAGCTCTCTCGCAGCCTCATCTTGGCTCCAAGAACATGCGCGCGCATAAAAGACATTCCTCCCTCTTGCTGTTTTTTGATAATTTTTAAGCTTGTTAAAACATTTTGCCCCCATTGAACCATTTTTAGAGAATTACATAATGGTACTTTTTTAACAAATTTCATGGCTTCAAAAACCCATTGTAAAATTCCAACCTAAATACATTTATAGATAAATCAATAAGGTGGGCCATGACTGCACTGGAATGGCCTGCATAACTTTGATAACCTCCAAAGGGATTAAAAGTAGAAAAAACAAGAATAAATCATGAAAAATCTTTACGAAAACAAACCTTTTAATGCCACTGCTACTCTGCAAAACCTTTCGCCATGGTTTGGATTTGTTTAAACCACCTTCTGCAAAAAATAGCATTTTCATATTTTAAGTATACGGGGTGTCCCAAAGTGATGTATTGTACCATCACGAATAATGCAACGATTTCAATGTCATGTGTTAACTACCGGGTGAATGAAAAAGGTATAGACGTTTGAAAAACTGTATAATTGCAAATAATCCACCAATGTCATCGTTCTGTGTGCCATTTTATAGTGAAAAGGCTAACGTAGTTGTCAAAATTTATTTCCCTAGAATAGCTCGTTTCGTTCTAGAGTTATCAGCAATTTTGTTACGGGGCTGTTTTTTAACATACTGGATGTAGGAATAGAATTGTTGATCAATTCTTATCTAATTTTAAGCTCATGAACAACGAAAACGAGCATAAACAGCCTCTAGGGTGGAAACAAATGATACAAATGTGTCCATCGCATTTGCATGGCTTATCTTAGCTTCTCGGAAGATTTTGATGCAACTACCATCGTTCTAAAGCTAGATACTTGCAAAATTTGGTTGTAACTTACAGTGCTTTTTCAAGCTCTTCCAAAAACAGCTTCCAAGCAAATCGCCAATACAGATTTTAGTGGAATAAATGTTCGTATCTAAGTTTGCCTTTCTGCTATAAAGTGGTCGATATTTTATTGAAATCAGTGCTTAATTGATGATAGCACGGTTTGGCAAACGTCTTTTCATCATTTTGGAACACTCGGTATACACTTTGAAAAATCGCCCAAATTTGAATATCTCACCAACAAGTTTCCTTTCCTTTCGCTTTGTTTTGTTTTTCAATTATCAAGTTAAGCTTAAATAGAATAACACTTGACCTTTTTGCGTACAACTCAATCAAGTTAAAAGAATTCAAAATTCATCGAGGCTTATTCCATTATCTCTAGCTGAAGTAACGTTGGTAATTGATTCTGTTTTCTCACTGCTGCCACTATAGCAATATTCTGTACAGTATCTGGCAGGTTATTTGAATAGATTTCTGTCGAAAATTTGTTGCAACTAAACCTTCACATCTGCCTATAAATTTAGAATTTGAATTCTTCAAATTCTACACTTTAACTCGTATTCTACAGTTTACATACAATGTTTTGACCTATTTATATCCCACTTCTGACACCAGTATTTTGAAAGAGAAACATGATGCGATGCAAACACGGATATCTGAATTGAAAGTGTTTTTGAAGACTGTTTATGGCACCCTTTCTCTTATATATTTCAATTTCATATTTCAATTTTTAACTCCAGGGCGGGTAGCCCTTCGGCAGCATAAGTGCTGGCTTTCGAGGGGCCTTTTCATCTCATCCCATTTCTGACACCAGACTACTCGGTGACCCAAAAAAATGTGAAACTTTTTTAAAATTGCAAATGTAGCATTTACCATTCTCGACCATGCATTTGTGTCATTGATCAAATTAATTTATAATATAGTACAATGCCTTAAAATGGTTTTAAAATGTTTGGGAATGTTTGCGTTTACAAGCTATCTGGTTTGAGGAATTCTCAGAAACCACGGGAGATGATTATCAAGTTGAATTTTTATCCAGCGATGAGCCCTTAAAGAGCCATTGTCACCCAGGGTCCTTAGCGGGCACGCTGCAATGTCAGGCTTTCTGAAAATCAAATTTAGCCTAAGCGGAAAATATGGATCCACACCGCAGTAGTTGAACTGATTGAAAAGTTCGACTTAGTTGACTTTTCTATCAGTTCAACCATTGCAGTGTGGATCCAAATTTTCTCTTAGGCCAAAGTTGATTTTCAGACAGTCTGACATTGCAGCGTGCCCGCAAAGGACCCTGTGTAACAATGGCTCTTTAGCTTGGTTACATACTTCATGATCAAGCTTTTTTATCATTTGGAACTCGAAATTTCCTTTTAAAATCACAAGATATAGCCTTTGAACAAGGAATACAATGTTTTGTAAAATTCTATTGCTCAAAATAGTGTTTTCAAACTATGATTCCAACGTCTCCTTTAAAAAATCAATCATCCCAAATTGTTCTGATATTTTTTGATAGAGGATGCTTCAACTGAGAGTTTGAGTTCTTTTTTAATGAATCTGGCGAATAATTGGTACGTTACGCCACAAGGAAATGAAAATTGGAGATTAAATGAAAACCAGACCATTTTACGTGCACCAAATCTGTTAAAAACATGTGGAATTGATTCCAAAGTGGTTCCAGCCTAGTTCTCGTATTTTAGAACAGGAACAAGATGATTAGATTGACTGAAGCTGTGAAAATGAAGCTAAAAACAGTTGCAGCGTCTTTATAAATGTTACTTTGCAAAACAAAATTCAGGCAGAATTTCATGTGTCCATGAGAAAAGCTATGTACTAAAGATCAAAATGCTGCTCATTGGTACAAATCTTGCCTTGGAGGATTTTCTAGCAGTTAATTTTGACGTTTGTTGTCGTGAATTGCTTTTAGACTTGTTTTTCGGTGGAAATGTCAAAAAAAATCGCCTATAAGGTTATGCACTGAGTGGAGACGCCACTGGTTTTGAAGCAACCTCAGATTTTGGCTTCATTTTGCGATAACTGAGCGATTCCTAATCAAATCGACTAGAGCAAGGTCTCAAAGTAGTCTAAGTTGAAGCCTTTTCTGTTAAAAAATATCAAAACGTGAAAATTGAAATCATAGATCCTCCACAGCAGACGTGCAAACAGAGCACAAAAAATTTAGAACACCCTGTACTTGCACGAAAATGCATTTTCAAGATTTTGATCCAAATCCGATACGTATTTCAGGAACTGCAAATTTTCAAACTGGTCTAAGTTTTAGNAACTTGAAATCAAGTTAGCATTAAAAAATCGCCTATAAGGTTATGCACTGAGTGGAGACGCCACTGGTTTTGAAGCAACCTCAGATTTTGGCTTCATTTTGCGATAACTGAGCGATTCCTAATCAAATCGACTAGAGCAAGGTCTCAAAGTAGTCTAAGTTGAAGCCTTTTCTGTTAAAAAATATCAAAACGTGAAAATTGAAATCATAGATCCTCCACAGCAGACGTGCAAACAGAGCACAAAAAATTTAGAACACCCTGTACTTGCACGAAAATGCATTTTCAAGATTTTGATCCAAATCCGATACGTATTTCAGGAACTGCAAATTTTCAAACTGGTCTAAGTTTTAGCTCACCCCAAACAATCTCCACGTACCTTCATCTTTTCATCTTTGCTTTCTAATGAATTGGTCGTTGTCAATTATCATCAATACTCCACTTTCATATTATTCAACCACTGCCAAAGTATTTGGTTTGAAAGGTTACCACTATGGTCCAGTTTGCCCTAGAGGAGAAGAATAAATGTCTCTTTCAATGAAAGTTTTTAGTTTTGGGTATTGATGAATCTATCATTCTTTCCGTATCATATTTACCCGTATCGTATTTGAAATCATATCAGACCATGTTAGAACACGAAAAGTCGTACCAATTCCGTAGTTCTTAAACTTTGATAAAATTCCATCGGGTGTCCAAAAAATTTCCCAACGTTTTAGTGACTGTGGTGACGTATGAAAGAGAGATAGAGATTTAAAGTGATCATTCTCATACTTTCATTATCTCAACTTAACTATCGAAAGCTTAATATTTGCTGCAGCTTGCAAACTCCTTGAATTATGAGCGATACTTTACAAAACTGTAGATGCTTACCTACCGGTTGACCCAGAAAAATTGAAGCTTTCTTGAAAACTCATCAGAACATCATGATATCACTGATCATGAAAATGTCTTTGTGTGCATTTGTTTCAAGAACCAAATTAATTTCAGACATCTTGCAAATTCTTGAAATGGCTTTAAATATGTAGGAATTTGTGCTTTTTCAAGCCACCTGATTTTTTGAAGCATACTCCGAATTCACAAGAAGTGATTATCAAAATTGATTTCTACATGCATCAACATTTAATTTGGTTTTCTATGTTATATACAAAGCTCCCAATTTACGCCCGTTCTTACAAATAATTTTATGCTATCAAAAGGGTTTTCCTTGCCTTGCAACTTTAGTGTTTCATCGTGCTCCATGGTGCAAACAAAGAGTTCACATTTCTGTGCACTTGCGATGAAATAGTTTTACAAAATTTGAATTTTGATCATGAAATCTCTTTATTACAGACTTGCGTCTCAATTTGCCCTGGCACATATTTCACAGATGAAATTTCATTAATGTGTTTACCTTGTCATGAATCATGTTGGTCTTGTAATGGTCCAGCCAAGAACGAATGTTCCTCTTGCAAGTCAGATGAGTCACTCTACAAAAACAAATGCGTCAAGAAATGTCCTTCAGGTATTCTGTTAACAATCATTTTAATATTGCCAGAATTTTCTGATACTCAACGCAATAGGCCTATTCGGCTAAGGAATGTTTACACCCAATTCAAGTCAAGTGATCAATGTCTTGATAAAACATATTTTGATTTCTTTAACATATTTCGTGCCATGAAAACTTGTGCCATGAATGCAAAAAGTAGAATAATACTAAAACTTTCGAAGAGATTGGTGTCATGACTTGAATTAGGTGCAAACAAACCTTAGTCGAATAGGTCTATTTTCAAGTTATGTACAGCACGAAGACTTGGCCATTACTTTATAGACGAGAAGAGCAGAGTTCAGGGCTATGTTACTTTAAGTTTCAAGTGCCATGTACGTACTTGAATCTAGAATTTGATGCACTGATCAAATGTTTCGAGGCCATGTCCCGCCGCAGCACTTGAAGGTATCAATTTCAAGGTTTTTGCATGTATCTAATATCTTGGCTTTGGTAGTAGAGATAAAGATATACCGACATGGGTAGATATTATAACAACGGTATCCGTTTATTTTCGATAGGCGACTGCAAACAGAGGCGTTTTTACGTCCGATTAGTCAAGCTGCGAATATAAACAAAGCATTAGATAAGTTATATTTAGGTGTCATATGTTTAGATGCATCCTTTTTCCTTTGCTCATATTTCTTCTGTACAGCCCCTTTTCGCATGCAGAACGACTGCTTTAGTTACATTAGCGGCTTGAGTAATTAATCATAGATATCCCTTTGTTTGCGATTGCTTTATACTGGCTTGTCAATCAGAAACGATTCTATTTTTACAAAATCTGCCCACATGGGATATAAGCCAGCTCCGCTTTCTGTAAATGAGAGACAATGATTTCGTAGATAGAAATGATATCCTTTCTTTCCGTCTGTCGTGCGTAACTTTTTAATTTAAATTTTCTCGCAGATCATTTCAAGTCCCCTCATGATGTGGGCTTCAAATGCCTGAAATGCGACGGAAATTGCCTAACATGTGGCGGAACGGCTGAAAATTGCACCACGTGTCGACATGAAGACATTCTAATTAATCATCATTGTATTGCAAGATGCGACCATGAATATTACTTCGATGGTAAAAATTGCATCCCTTGTCATCCA
The DNA here is from genome assembly GCA_004194415.1 of Aurelia aurita. Lineage (NCBI taxonomy): Eukaryota > Metazoa > Cnidaria > Scyphozoa > Semaeostomeae > Ulmaridae > Aurelia > Aurelia aurita. The sequence goes on from REGM01000069.1 coordinate 405,435, forward strand.
TCTTGTCACACATGTAATGGAATTGGAAATCGAAACTGTACCTCATGTCGATACCGAGGCTTGCATGGCAATTTAGAACACGAGACAACATACTTATACAAGGGTAGCTGCTTGCCTAGATGTCCCCTGCATTATTATGGAGATCCCTTCAAGGGGGTTTGTGAGCCTTGTGGCAAGAGTTGTTTAAAATGTGAATCAGAAGGAGACAGATGCCTCATTTGCAAATCAGGGTATTATTTGCTGCCTACCAATCCAAAAGACTGCGTCAAAAAATGCCCAAGTGGTAAATAACATTTTAATTTTTTATTTTCGTCCTAGTTATCGCTATTACCACCTTAACTATTACCACCTTAACTATTACCACCTTATCGCTCAAACCATATGGACTCATAATTTTTACATTTTGAAAAACTGGACTAATTTTCCGAGTTGTTTTGATCCTCTGTCGTAGCAATCAGAGAGCTCAACATTTAACGAGTTACAGTGAAAGATTTTCCACTTTATGGCTAAAAGAAACATTAATCTTCCTATTCACAATTTGTTTTCCCATCTTCCAGCTCTGGAAACATTAACTTTGAGCCGTTTTATCATCTGAGTTTTACTTAGGCCTTCCGCCATTACTATCAAAACAGTAGCGTAGCCNCGTCCTAGTTATCGCTATTACCACCTTAACTATTACCACCTTAACTATTACCACCTTATCGCTCAAACCATATGGACTCATAATTTTTACATTTTGAAAAACTGGACTAATTTTCCGAGTTGTTTTGATCCTCTGTCGTAGCAATCAGAGAGCTCAACATTTAACGAGTTACAGTGAAAGATTTTCCACTTTATGGCTAAAAGAAACATTAATCTTCCTATTCACAATTTGTTTTCCCATCTTCCAGCTCTGGAAACATTAACTTTGAGCCGTTTTATCATCTGAGTTTTACTTAGGCCTTCCGCCATTACTATCAAAATGACTGTGTGAAAGTCACAAATTTAGTCCGATTTCTGTGTATGTATGATTGAATCGTAGTTAAGTTAGAGCGTCAGGCAGGTCTATCATTAACTATAACTACAATGTGGTAACCAGTTTAATGTTACTTATTTGGTTTTTTCCCTATTTTGATTTGAAATAGCTGATCTTGGCATCCAGAACAATTTACATTTCAATACTATGCTGGGTTCCTTAACTTGTGAAGTCACCTTTCATTAAATGCCAAAAGTCTGGGACGTAAAAAATTTGAGACAAACATTTAGGGACGCTTTTTTGGTGAAATTTGGGACATTTATATGAGAAGTTTGGACGTTTTTTGAAGCAGGTTTTAATGACCAAGTATTTTAGATTTCTTTTCATTTTCCAATTCATTCTAAGCAGAAGGGATATTTGACCCAAAGGTGTATTTGATTCAATGTTGAAAGGGTCACCAACGTGACTTTATCGATACCTGCGTTCATGTCTTTACGAGATGGGACAAAGTGCAATGAAGTCATTCTGGCTAACACCCAATCTTAAGATAAAATGGCGAGAATGTAGCTTTGGGTTTGGGTGAAATTTTAAGTATGGCAGATTTTAGCATAAATTCTCCTCCAATTTCCTCCAAAAAGCCTGAAGTTTGGTAGTCCTTATCTTGACAAATTTTGTTTTTGAGAATTGTGATATTGCTGAATTTTAATTGGTTCTTGGAATCGAAAACTGAATGACGATTCAAGAGTAAACCAAGATAAGGATCAATTGTTTGGAGTGGTAACAAAACGGAAACAATGAAATTGAAGTCAATTTGAAGGTCAACCACTAAATTTTCTCAAGATTGCATGGAACCAGATAATAGAATTATTAAATAGCCAGACAGTTCTATCAAAGGTTTTCAGATCTACAACTTTGATTTCTGGCTCTGTAACAAAGTTGCCTTGTATCTTATAATGGCTGCCTGTCAGTTCTTTTTGGACTCGACACCTCAGCATTTTAACACCTATTTAATTTTGGTGAATTCTGGGTTATGTTGAAACTAGTCCTGCAAAATTTCGTAAAGGGCATGACCTATGTAAAATATAATGTCTTGTGATGGGCAACAAAGCAACAATGCTTGCCTAATGTTTTTGAAATATTTAGGCCATTCCTGACATTTCCAAAAACATTAGTGACACTCTGAAGAGAACATAAATTCGAACGGCCTAAGTGTGCTGATTTAACAGTCGTGTTTTTACCTCCATTTGCGTACAAATTGTATTCTGCATCATTTATCCATAGCGATAAGAACCTCTGAAGCGACTGCCTTGTAAAATAGTTGTCCTTCCAGTGTCACGTTTACCACTGTCGCCTCTTATTATTGTTTTCACTGAATGTGACGAAATTTGCCGAAGTTTTATGATATGCCTCATAGAAGGGAACCTTTATAACATGCAGACCATTCTTTGCAATTTTATCAGCATTCCTGGCAGTTTTTAATTGTTTTCGTTACGGCCCCCAAAACACCTATATTTTTTATTAAGATCTATGATCAATTGCTCCTGTTAATCTCCCTTGATGGCTTTGAAAACTACTATATTACAAAATAGTATCTATTTATTTCTTCATCATTTTGTTTCATTTATTTAGGACAGTTTCCTGACTTATTTCTCGGCGTTTGCAGAACATGTTCCCATAACTGTATGACATGCATCCCTGGAAGGCCTTATGATTGTTTATCCTGCAGTAAATACATGCACGATCAGCGAATCTTTCTCAAGCAAAGTAGATGTGTTTTTGATGTCCATTGTGGAATTGGTTTCTTTGCGAATAAGACATCATCAATGTGCCAAGTATGCCCTTATCCATGCAGTGAATGCAAAGCAGATGAAAATTGCGAGAATTGTTTCACTCATTATGTAAACAAAGGAGAAGAAAGATGTATGGAAGAATGCCCAACTGGAACATTTCGAGATACTGGTAGAAGGTATATTTTGTGACTTTTCTTACAGGCTGTACACATTTTTATATAGGAAAACTGGATCAGTCCTCAGTAATACAAGGTTTCTTAATTCTGCATACGTTTGGCAAGAGGAAGCGTTCTACCACTTTCAAAACAGAACTGCAGTACATATTACTCTAGGGTAAGGGTTCATTGACATCTATGCAGTAGTAAGATCTGAATTTACCTTCCCAAACGTGACATTTCTTTTTTTTTTGCCAAAATATTATCCTTATCTATGGACATCAGGTGAACAATCCACTTTTCTTGGTCTTGGCTTTCCTAAGCACAAAGAGGCGTGACAAGACAAAGATGCTTAGTATGACGTCCTCACAACTTATTCTTACCTTTATGTCTTTACAGCCTTGTTATATTTTCGCATTTGGCGTTCATGTAAGCCTCCACGACTTTTTAGCCAAAACAGCTTTCGCTTATTAGATGTTTGCCCCATCTTAGACAAGTGCTGTCTGCTCCTCTGCCCCTCTGATCTCTCTTCTGTTGGTGAGAATGCTTGCCGGAAATTGCGCTCCTTTTTACGATTTCAAAACTTAATCCTTTCGAAAGGTGCGACCTCATCCTGCCAGGGCTTGTCAGATCCTATGTTACTAGTTAAAATTATTTATTGATATGCGGAATTTTTCATAAAAAAGTTAATAAATTTCTTTACCATCTTCTTTGACCTTTGGGTCAGAAATGTGGTTATTCTCAGAAGTATAGGGCTTAGATTTAATTGAAGTGTACATTGGAAGGCAAAGGGTCAACACCAAGCTTAAGAGCATGCCCAGTCGAGAAACTTTAAAGGAAATTGTTCAGTTATTTATTCACAAGCTTCAAAACGTACACACAAGCAATAATTTCCTCTCTGACGAGAAAGTAACGCATGTATCAACAAGTCTGCCAGACAGTTAGATATTTGACTAGTGTTTGAAGGGAAGGCCCCTTCTAGACCGCCCTTTTATCGCTTCCTTTTGACGCAACGCTTTATAGCTAATCATGTTTGAACCTCCTGTCTAGCCAATTGCAAGCGATATAGCCAATTCCTAATCCCCCCGAGAGCCTTGAAGTGGCTACAGAGCTTCTGCAAATGCCACTCCACAATTTGACTTCTTAAAAATTCAATGTTTTAGGAAGGTGGTTTATGGGCTAGGAGGCTGTCACTGAATTCAAATCTTTGTTGGATAGTACTTGTAGGTTAACTTCGAAAAGATGTTTAGTGATGCTTGCGGAAACGTACTTTGCCGCAGTGAAGTAAATGTTTGCCCTTTCAAATCGTTGAAAGTTTATTGAAATGAAACTTACCACTTTTGCTGTATTGTTGGACGTGAGATGATCATCTCCACAATGCTGTAGCCCTGTTGGTAAAGTAAAGAGCTTTAAAATTTTTGATTATATTGGTTCCAAACAACTGACACATTTTGTATATCTTACCCACGACGTTGTAAATGATGAGAATACAGAGCTTTTCTTATATTTAAGTAATGAACTATCTCCTTTTACTTTTTGACGAGGTTTTTGTAGTGTGGGATGCATTTCGATACCCACCAATTTCCGAGCTTACTCTGAGAATGAACGTAGGAAGATGGATCGAAGGGGATATTTTGAATGTTTAGTGAACTTTTTCAGCTTACCTTTCAAGCCCCCTTTCATTGCAGCGTTTCTTTCTTGCTTCTTTAGATTCAGCTTAGATTCCGTCCCTTGCTTGAGAACCAGCTCTCTTGAATGTACAGTTTTCCAGCCATCAGTCAATCGAATTATTTCCCTAATCCATTTATGACTCATTGCGTCGGTAAAAGATGGGTCCGTACGCCTAAGGAAATCCAAGATAAAAATATCTCGAGCATAGAAGCTCCCTTGTTTAATCAAAACAATTGTGGTCAGCGGCTTTTCCCACCCTTTGTATTTGTTGTTGAGATATCCTTATATGCTCACACCACTACGAAAACCAAGAAAATTTTCTCAAGGCAGAACCTAAAACATGGAATCGTCAATCTCGATTCTCAGACCTTTGGACACAGGATTTTGAATCCAGAGCAATAAATACGCATTGTTTTGCAGACAGAAAAAGTTAGTTTCTCACTCGGACACCTCAAGTATCGTCATTCTCGGCCGCTCTTACGTGGCTCTGATTTATGGGTCTGTGCTAAAAAAAATAGCTAAATATCTTTGGTTTGTTTCTGGTTGTCTTACTTCAAAACAGCTACAATCACAGTAAAAAATCATAGGACTTTGAAAATCTCTTAAATTTCTCCTTCAGGAGTAGATCCCCGACGCCCCCTTGTTTAATGTAGGCCAAATAAGGGCTAGAAACACCAAATCCAACACCGAACTGGGAGAATGGGGGTGAATAGCACTTTTCGCATATGTTTGCCAATATTTTTGTATGTGATTGTAGGTATATAATTGCTAGGTTTTATCTGTCTGTCTTCTATTATGGTTGCAAATGTTTGATTGAAATTTCAGATTCCCTTAGCTCTTATTCCAACGTTTATTGTTCCAGGCTTTATATGCAGCCATTCAGCCGCTGGCTCTTGGCCGCTATCGCATTAATATTTGGTCGTTTATAATCTTACTTTGATTACTGTCGCGGCAATGAGTTTTCTTTCATAATCCCATAATATTTTTTCTCCTCTTTTTCTGATCTGCACCGCAAATTTATGATGGTTTTGATCAATAAAGCATGGGGAAAAGGATATCTTTATTCTGGAAAGATTAATAGGGTGTTGTATCAAGGTCCTAAGGCCACTCCAGCTGTTCTACCATACCAATACTCCTGGCACTTATAGACACCTTCCTTGAGATTATAAGATCAAACTAGATCCCCTGTCATGTTTTTTTTTATTTATATTTTCAGCCAACTTTCACCCTTTTAGAAGCGAGATTCCAAGCTTATATATTTTGCAAATGCGATGAAAGTTCATCTTGCACTGGGAACGACATTTGACTGTAAGGCCTGATTTTACGACCAGTGTGAATCAAGCTTTACTGTCAAAGGTCACTTCCGCTGCAAGATGAACCTTCGTCGCATTTAAAAAATTGGCAATGAGGAAATCGACGATAGTTCATCGCGCAGAGGGAACAAGCCTAAATTATTTGCTTGATGTTTATATTCAATTCAATGCAGATTTTGAAAATTGCATGCATGAATTTCTTTTATAGATGCAGCAACTGCCATACCTCATGCAAAGAATGCTATGGTGCAGGACCAAATCAATGCCTGAAATGTTCCAAAGGAATGGTTCTCTTGGCCGACAGATCTTGTGCATGGTCCTGTCCCCCTGGTGCATATTATCGTGATATTGATTCACAATTATGTAAACCATGCCACCCTGCGTGTACACAATGCTTTGGAGCAAGTGCGACACAATGTAACAGATGTGTTGGTATGTTTGTTTTTATCCAACTACTTGGCCTTCGTTGTCCGGGTACGGAAAATGGTCCGAATCAAGTACGCTAATCCACAGATTCTTATCCAGACTTTTGTGAATTATTAAAGTCTGGTTCACCTGAGTCAATTATCAAAGCCTTGTGCCTAATTCAATTCGCATCAATCAAAGTGCAAAGATTTTGCTTTATTTATTTGTTTATCCTGGTTCACATTAGGTCGTTGAAGTCGCTGGAGTCGTTTCGGTTGTTGGAACAAATGACAATAACGACCCAAAAGACCAAAAGCACTGAATGTGAATGTGACACTCAACGACCCTGACGACCCTAACGACTGAGTAGCTAGGATAGAACCAGTTTCTATCCCAACCACCCAAACGACCTACTGCTATTTTTGCGTTCACATTCAGTCTTTTGGGTCGTTCATTCCCAACGACTCTAACGACCCCAGTAACTCCAGTGACTGAAGTTGGTGACGTTGCGTTTTTTTAGCGTCAAACGCTGAGATCGCAGAAATAGAGAAGACCTAATCGAGTCCGCGACTCCTTGTCATGACGCTCAAATGGTGGGGCTCTACCTGGGATCGAACCCTGTCCTTCTGATTGTTTTGGCTGCAAAGTCAGAGGATTACACCGCTGCGCCACAACACCTTCAACGTGACTGCAACGATCTAATGTGAACCAGGCTTTAAAATGGGATAATAATCGATAATCTCTAACTGTAAATACTTAAAACGTATCGGGCTGTGCAATTCTATGGCGTTTTAAGTATTTACAGTTAGAGATTATCGATTATTATTGCTATTCATACTTCGCCACACGCTGCACATTTATTTAAAATGGGATCATCAAGAGATATGCAGACCATTTTCCTGATAATAATTTGACAACGTTTTTATTGATCTACAACTCTTCATCCCTTCGCTCGACCAAAAATTTGTATAGATTTTAACAAGACGTTCCTTCGTTAAAGACCCATCGCTAACCATGATCCTTTGCGGGCCCAAAGTTGACTTTCGTATAATATGAAAGTCACTTGTGGCCTCGGTTCTGTTTGTTTTGCTTTTCATTCGGCGCACAAAGGATCATGGTTAGCGATAGGTCTTTAAGTGAGGAATTCACTCTAAAGATCTGAACTTCGAAAGAGTAATGAAGATTCACGTATGTGTTAAGTTCCCTCATGTTTTGATTTCACTGTTAATGGAAATCATTTCTGATTCTTTGGGCAGCAGAGGGAAGGAGGATAAAAATTTAAAATGAACAATATTCCTCTGATTGAAGCGAAACGTTGCTTTTCTGAACTTTCAAGGAATGTTGTACTTTTATTCATTTTGGATTCTGCAACCTACATTTTGGATTCTGGTGTCAAAATGACCTGCTGTGATAGATTTTTTCATTTTAATTCGTCAATTTGATTTTCATGAAATAGCATTCAGCACTGCCAATATTAATGCTGGTTGTTACACCTGCATACAGTGCTAATGTCATCTTTTTGTCTTACAGGTAATCTAGAATTGAAGGGCACAACATGTGTGCAACCATGTGTCGACAACTTGACTGAAAACTCATGCAACCCATGCCACAGAGAATGTCAGAGCTGCTTCGGAGCTACAAGCACAGAATGCCTCGCATGCTTCCCTAACAAGACAGTGCATGATTATCGTTGTGTCGACAGTTGTCCACGTGGGTTTTACAAGCAACTTGGGCGACCCTGTATGCCTTGTCACAGAGAATGCGCCACGTGCACAGGAGAGCTACGAAATCAATGTACATCATGCCCAGTTGGCCTAACCTTCTTCATTGGTCAGTGTGTTAAAAAATGTCCACGAGGTTATTTCAAGCAGGACGAATGGTGTCTAAAATGCTCTGATAATTGTGCTGAATGCCAATATTCTATGGAGATTTGCATGCATTGTAAAGCAGATAAAGTATGGAGAGATTTGGGATGCCATGACAGCTGTGGTGAAGGAAGATTTGTTGTAAAAGGGACACGAAGATGCGATCGATGCCATCATACTTGTAAAACATGTTCTGGATTCAATGCTGATCAATGTCTGTCATGCCCGCGTGGAATGATCCTTTATAAATCAATGTGTTTTGAAGATTGTCCGGCAAGATATATACCAGAAGCTCCTACGACGATTTGTAATAAGTGTCCAGAAAACTGCATGAGATGTTCAGGTAATTTTATAGCGATTCATTTTACAATCCTTTCATGTGAATTTTTTTTAAATTTGACAAGTTCATTAACCAAAGTCTGTCTCAAATTAGATGTCACGTGAAAATACCCGCGAATAAAACAATTGAAGAGTTTTGTATGAGAAATTTTGCGCTATCGCAAAATCTCACGTGACATCTAATTTGAAACAGACTTTAGATTAGGAAGAGGAGATTTCTATGTGAGGTTTTCTCCTTTGTAATCTTGTTTGATGTGATTTGATGTTACGTGATTCGATGTGATTTTGATTTAGTATGATCTGATTTTATGTGATTTGATATGATATGACTTGATAAATGGTTCTGAACCAATTTTATCTATTTTATCGAAGTGTGTCAGTGGATTAATATTTTGAAATATGAAAAGAAAACATCTGGTTGATTAAATAAAATACCGGGTGAGCCAGAAAAAAGTTCAGATGTTTGGAAGCCTGTAGCTCTCAGACCATAGTTCACTATCAACTTAGATAAGAAAATTCAATTTGCCAAAATCGGTTGTATCGTTTTCGAATTACAAGCGATTTCATAAAAATGCTTCATCTCAAAATCCTTCAAAACAGGCCTAAAATCCATGATCAAAGTTACTAGCAATCCAGCCTCATGGTGATAGAAAATAGACACAAAAGGCTGAATGACAGTCCCAAGTGGATACGATGATGCATCAAACTCCTTACATACCTAGTAAAAGTTTGCGCGACAAGAAAGGCAGATAGAATTTGATTATGAATGCTTTGGGGCTAAATTGCTAGCAAATTTGATCAAATATTTTAGGTCTGTTTTGAAGGATTTTGAGATAAAGCACTTTTATAAAATCGCTTTTAATTTGAGAACGATACGATCGATTCTGACAAACTAAATTTTCTTATCTAAGTTGATATGTTAGCTACACAGGTATCATCAGTTTATAGGAATCTGATACATGGTTTTAGAGCTACATGCTTCCAAACGTCTAAACGTCTAAACATTTTTCTTACTGACCCGGTACATGTTGTCTCCACCACTGCTAATTGTCTTTGCTACTTTTGCGGCGTAAGTAACTTGCTGCTTTGTATTGCTATGAGCGCTGCGGGAGCTGAGTACAGTGGCTGAAATTTTGATAATTTTCTTTTCGACTTCACAAAGAAGATCTCATCTTGAATGATAAGAATTATGGATATTTGTTAAGGTCTTATTTTCTCAATTTTTAGCTGAAACGAACCACTCAGTTTGTACCAACTGCCGTCATCCATACGTGAATTACAATGGAAAATGCGTTAAATCATGTCCTAAAGTTGGATTGTATAACGATTTCTATACAAAGACATGCAAAAGATGCCATGAAAATTGTGAAATATGCTTTGGCCCAGATAAAGATGAATGTATGCTGTGTAAGAAGAATTTCTTGCGAATTGGCACACTGTGTGTACGTGGAAATTGCAGTGAAGGGTATTACTTTGATCAAAAGACATACAAATGCCAGAAATGCCATGAGCAGTGCCGATCTTGCAAAGGCCCATCGAATAACCAATGTTTAGAATGTCGTGGTGATCATGTTTTGAATCGCAATATGTGTATCTTAGGATGCAGTGATGGCAGCTACCCTGATGACAAATCAAGTAAATGTCTTTTCTGTGACCCATCTTGCAAGTCATGTAACGGAGCAACTGCCACTAATTGTACAGCGTGTTATCAAGAACACACTCTTGTCAATGGTAAATGTATATTAGGTTGCAAAGAAGGGAGCTATCCTGATGAGAGACTCGGCAAATGCGTGCGTTGTCATACCTCATGCAAGAGCTGTACGGGACTTAATATTGCTAATTGCACTGCATGTCGCAAAGATCATACGCTTCTAGACAATACATGTGTTATTAGTTGTGCTGATGGCTATTTCCCAGTTCTGAAGCAAGGAACATGTGAGATTTGTGACAGAAATTGCAAAACATGTGATGGGCCTACTGTCAATAATTGCACAACATGTTTCAAGGATTACATTCTGGTGGCAGGCACGTGTGTCCTTGGATGCAGTGAAGGAAGTTACCCGGATCCAAAGACTGGCAAATGTTTATATTGCGACCCATTATGCAAGCATTGTACTGGTTCCACCTCAAAAGACTGCACGTCCTGTAAAAAGGAGTTTACGTTAGTCGAAGGAGAGTGTGTTTTGGACTGCAGCGAGGGGAGTTATCCTGACAATGAAGCGTACCAATGTAAACATTGCAACAGCGTATGCCAAACATGTAACGGGGCTTATGATAGGAACTGCACATCATGTCACAAAGAATTTACTCTTGCCAATGGAAAATGCGTCTTAGATTGTCCTGATGGAAAATATCCTGACAGACAAGTAGGTAAGTGTCGCCATTGCAACAAACTATGCAGAACGTGCAGCGGTCATGCCGCCACGCAGTGTACCTCATGCAAAAGGAGCTACACGCTACTAGAAGGGAAATGCGTGTTGATCTGTGAAGAAGGACATTACCCAAACGAACAAATTGGGATGTGTTTGCCATGCAAAGCGAACTGTAAAGCTTGCACAGGTCTGAGTAAGGGAAGCTGTTTGATTTGTGATAAAGATTACACCTTGAAAGATGGCGAATGTGTGCACGACTGCGAAGAGGATTGTTTTTATAACGAAGTTTCAGCTAGCTGTGAGAAATGCGTCGACCCGTGTGCGTCTTGTTATGGGCCTAAGATAGACGAATGCACTTCTTGTCGTACCAACTACAATCTCGTAGATTCAACCTGCTTTCCAGAGTGTAAAACCTGGGAATATCTTGATGATGAGAACTGGAAGTGTAAGAAATGTGACAGGTCATGCGAGTCGTGTTATGGGCATTCCAGAGGCAACTGCACTCGATGTAATCCTGGTTATATTCTCATTGACAGCACTTGCTTTATGATGTGTGAAGATGGCAAATACCCGGACTACGGATCGGAAAAGTGTCTCCCTTGCAGTAAAGGATGTTTAGCTTGCGATGGTCCGGATATTACAAATTGCTTAGCCTGTAGGAAAGGATATGATTTTCATGCAAAAGATGGCTGCGTAATTAAGAAATGTGACGAGGGAAGCTTCTTTGATGGAACTGAAGGACAATGTAAACCATGCAGCCAGCCTTGTAAGAGTTGTAAAGGACCAAGTGTAGATCACTGCACTTCATGTACCGACGGAGCAATACTTTGGAATAACACATGTTTTGATGACTGCCCGCAAGGAGAGTACTTCAATTTTGAGATGAGTAAATGCCAGAAATGCAGCAAGGGATGTCAGACTTGCTCAGGATCCTCGGAGAGTAATTGTACTTCGTGTATTGGTGGATATATATCAGTCGGAAGCATGTGTAAAGAGGCTTGCGGGTTCGGAAGCTTCTTCAACAAAGTGACTCTTCAGTGCAAGCATTGCAGTGATAAATGTCTCACTTGCGATGGCCCAAGTAAAAACGAATGTCTCTCGTGCCCGCCAGAATATACCTTGCAGAATGGCACATGCATTTTTGAATGCACAAGTGATCAATTCCATGATAAAAAAGCTGACAAATGCCGCCCTTGTGCCAATCGTTGTCTCTCTTGTAATGGACCAGCAGAGAGTAATTGTACCAGTTGTTTTGGTGCATTCACCCTCAAAGATGGGAAATGCGAACAAGACTGTACAGAAGGATCATTCTTGAGCAAAGAACTAGGCCTATGTATTCCATGTGATGATTTGTGTAAAGCGTGTATTGGTCATTCGAAACACGAATGTACTTCATGTAAAGGTGATGATTTATTGCTGGATGGCACGTGTGTTTCGAGATGCTCAAATGACCTTTATTATGATAAAAAGAATCAACAATGCAAGGATTGCGACTCATCGTGTCGTGAATGTACAGGGCCTAGTGAAGGAGAATGCACGCGTTGTAATGACCAGTTCATGCTGATCGATAACCGCTGTGTGTTGCTCTGTGCTGGTGGAACATATCCTGACAAAATATTGCAGAAATGTGCTAATTGTGACGTGTCATGCAAAGAATGCACTGGGCCTAATCATAACAATTGCAGTGACTGTTTCGTTGATCACATGCTTGTCAATAACACGTGTATTCTAAACTGTAATCAAGGGACGTATGCAAATGAAGAGACAGATTCATGCGATAAATGCCGCAATCAATGTCAAGAATGCAAAGGGCCTAATCAAAGTGATTGCTTAGCATGTTATGATGGAGATGACCTCATTGCTGGCAAATGTGTGAAGCCATGTACAAATGGTTATATTGGCAACGGAGGTAATTGTATCGCTTGCCACGATGCATGCGATGGTTGTTCTGGACCTGGTCCGGGTAATTGCACTCTTTGCAAGAATGGTGATATCTTATTTGGTGAAGGAGATGTATGTGTATGTCCTGATGCGTATTTTGCGGAACCGAACTCGCAGAAGTGTAAGAAATGTCATCCTATTTGCAAAACATGTACTGGAGCTGAAGCAGAGGACTGTATAACCTGCGCAGATGATGCATTTGTGGATAGTCAAAGTAACCTGTGTATGAATGCATGCAGCGAAGGGCAATTCGCACTAAGTAATGTTTGTTTTCCATGCCATAAATCTTGCCAAAAGTGCTCCGGAGGTGCACCCACACATTGTCTTCAATGCAACGAGGAATTAGTCCTTCATAATTCAACTTGCATTGACAGCTGCCCTGCAGGTTTCTACAAGGCAGTAGAAAACAGAGAGTGTGCCTTATGTAGCAGTGTTTGCAAGACATGTCAGGGTCCTGAAGAAAATCAATGCATCTCATGTTATGATGGGTATTATTTACAAGATGGCAATTGCACACAAAAATGTACCAGTCCTTATTTCCTCAATAATGAGACTTTGATTTGCGAGCTTTCAAAAGGAGAGACATTCGTATCAAGAAAACTGTTAGAGTTCAAAAGCAAAGGAACTCCAAGATTATTAGACTATCGAGTTGTGTACTTCATACCCAATTATATTCTACAATATGTTATCATATCCACTTTGATTTTAGCATGCATTTTAATGCTAAGAAATCGCTAGACTCGTATGGTGCATGTGGCATAGCGATATATACAACCAAACCCCCTGGAGGTGCCTTTCAGCCAAGAGGAACTAGTGAAGAACTCTGGAGGCCAAGGAGGTTAATACAATACACACTGAATTCACCATAAATTAATTATTTGAGGTAAAGATACGACTCATATGTAAAGGCTATGATTTTTATCTGGAACATGTTTATTGGGACAACAGAAGAGTAAAACAACAAGGTACACAAAAGCAGATGAACACTTCCAATGCATCGTGATCGTATGGCGACAACAGCCTCAGAGACTTGTCAACGATTCACGTCAGAGAGAGATTTTGGAGACTGTAAACTTCATGTAACTGGTGCAAGAGGATTTTGGGTGTTTTTAAGAATTGCTTGTATGTTCAATATCTCTAGGCGCCTTGGCTTTACTCCTAAGACCCATAACGATTAAGTCCTAAAGTTTCGTTTCTTTTACTCTGGTTTCATATTCCGGTTTGATTTTCCGGTTTCGTATTCCGGTTTCATACTCTGCTTCAAGATCTATAACAATTATGTCTCAAAGTTTCATTTCTTTTATTCCAGTTTGATATTCCAGTTTCATTTTCCGGTTTCGTATTTCGGTTTCATGTCTGGTTTAATTTTCTGTTTTCCTGTACCACTTTTCTGTTCCAGTAACTTTAAAGGCTTGAAAAAGCAGTACGAAAATACAGCTACAAAAAAACAAATTGCAACTTCTAATTGGTTATCTATAATAATATCCCTATCTTTTATTTATCGGCTCCAGTGCCGGTGCAATCATAAGAGTTCCTTCAAACATGGCTTAAAAATCGCTAACAGAAATAAAACCAGAGCTTCTAAAAATGATTGGATGAAGAATAGCCAGTCCATGCTTTCTGCCTCTTGGTCGGTGGACAGAGAGAAGAATGGTCTTTTTCGCTTTTTACTGAGGGATCCCCGAAATAAATATTTAGGTTGTGTTTGATTGGTACCAATTCTGAAAACGGTAGACCTAGTAGACTCGGAATTTGTCTTTGATTGATTCCGAAATTCTCAAAACGGTAGGTTTGGTATGTTTGGAAGGCCTTCTGAACCTTCTGTTCCAAATGGCTGAAGGTTTAGCAGACTTCGGAGAGAAAAATACCAAAAAGCATAAAACTCTGAAAGTGAGAGAGTTCGCATCGAAGACAGTATTCGGTCTATCGAATCGAAGCCATTAGTTTGTACTTTTGTTCAGTAGGCCGAATACTGTGTTCGAACTCTCGTTTTCGCCATGGTGAATCCAAAACCTCCGCTGTTTTAAAGATGTTTGTGTTTGATCGGGAAATATATTTCCATCTCTGCGAAGTCTACTGTTTTCAAAATCTGGTAGGTTTAGAATTACCAAGATGGAATTACCAATCAAACGTGCCCTTAGAAGAGGTTTAACGCGTAAGGTATATGTAGCATGCAAGCAATAATATTTTATGAGTGGTAAAACAAGTCAATAAACTCATTCATTTTGAACGGATGTTTAAAAAGTTTTTGTACATATAGGTAATTGAATGCATACACAAAACTTATTAGATAAAACTAATATTTCAAATTTTCAAATATATTCATGGTATTTTAAAGGATTTTAAAGAATAGTGAGAACAGATGATCAATCGAATAGAAAATGTTTTAGAAATCAGGCGTATCATGGTGTAAACACTGTTTGAAAAGTTGCTGCCTCTTAAAGACAAATGACGGATATATAGCGCCTGGTTTAAAAATAGGACAGAAGATGTCTGAGTGGCTTCATTTTCCAGTACATTTGATAATCTCTCGAGGTCATCAAATACAATGGAATACAATAGGCTATATTTGGATTGCCCAGGCCCCTGATTTAAGTCGCTTTATATCTCCGTCATTTGTCTTTAAGGCCAGTTTCCAGTGAGTGGAATTTTCCGAGCGGGCGGAAATTCTATTGTTTACGAGAGAAACTGTCGTATTGCATTTGAATAAAAAGTCACGCCTGAGTAATCTTTTATTGTGTAAAATTCCGCCCGCTCGGAAAATTCCACTGACTGGAAACTGGCCTTTATGAAAGTATTCATGATAACAAGGGCAGGTTTTGTAAAAATATCATCCATTTCTCTTGATTAAAGGGGACTTGCAACCAGCATACCTTGCACGTGCCATCTCTTTGTTGGCGGCCATTTTCGTGGACCATGCAAATGGCGACAACAAAGATACCACAAAAGGATGTATTCAGAAAGCATGCCGGTTGCCAAGGCCTCTTTAAGAAAAATGTTTTTACGGCCGTTTAGTCGACCCGCGAATGTCAATAAATCAAGCTACAAAGATGCCCCAAAAGTTAAGTGGCAAACTCACTTGTTGTGCTTGCGAAAATCTGCCCGTGTTACTTATGATAGCAGATCGATGTATATTGCCACCAGTAATAGAATGAATAACGCATTTTGTTGAAATCAAACATGCTTTAAATGGGACAACGTAACAAATATGAGATCATGTGGTTAGAAAATGTAGAAACTGCTTATTTAACTTTGGCCGTAAGTGATGCAAACCGTTTATTGAGCTGTGCCTGCATTTAAATGATATTTCTATATAATTTGCCCAAAGTTCTTGGTATGATAAGAATCTTGTGCAGACAAAAGTGACTTTAGCAGAGCTCAGCAAAAGGATAATGAGAGCTTGATAATTTAGGATAACTTTTCGAACAGTGTGATTCTCGTTGATGCAGGCCTACTCGTAGTACCCGTTAGACACCCTATAGTAAGATATCTATACCTTTTGTCGTAGATTTGGACCCCCCCCCCCCTCCCCCCATAGTCTCAAAATTTGTCGAAAGCGACAAAGACCAGAACATTCCACTAAAAGTAGAGACAGTTCTGAATATTTGTTAGCCTTGGACCAATAGAACCATAGTATATTTGAAGTAGCAACAACAGCAACAACAGTTTGATGCTTTCATACACTTCGAATTTGCAAATGATGTTAGAAATTACCAGCGTGAACTGCAGCAATGTAGCAGCTGTGAGAAATCGCCTCCTGTACCCCTGTGCATGTAAGTAGTCAATAGGAGAGGAGACACATAGATGCAGGGCTTACAACAGTTCCCCCCTTTTCCTTTCAGCATATCGTTTGGTTAAGCTATACGTAGATTTTGTAGGCCATAAAATTTCTGCTCACCATCATTTCCAAACAGTCCCAAACATCCCCAAGTACTCGATGCTGTCCAAAAGAAGCAAGAAGCTTGCTCTCACATGGCCCTCGTGTAAATATAGGAGCATTTGGGCAAAATCAGCGAAGAATTAGGAAATTGAGAATCGATGTTTAGTTAAAGATTTGTAGCAAAAGCGAGTGAGCCAATCAAACTTCTATGAGAACAAACATTTCCAAACAGCTGCTTATGAACACAAACGCCCTGGGTACAAGTTTGGATGGGATAATATGACAATTTCGTGGTAATGAGCAACCATCGTGTCTTTAGAAACCTGGTCGTGTATTTACATTTTATGTAGTCATTATATATGTAGATTTTATTTGCTACTTATTGATATATCCATTTAGCTTTGATGAACATAAAAATATGAATGGGTCCATCACTGCTAGAAGTATTACTGAGGAGATGAGTTTTGATGCAAAAATATTTGCATATCATTATAATTTTCTTCTTCGGGTTATTCCCCGCCGTTAGCTGATTTTGCACGGCTCTGAACAGTATTTTTAAACAATGCCAGTCCAGCGCATCTTTGCGAAAATTGTAAAACCATACAGCTTGAAAAACCGCATATTGAGCCCGGGGGGTAACTCCAGTACTCGGTGGTACGGGGTTGTGCCATTTTTTAGGGTACCTTTTTCATCAGAAGTTCCGGATTTATGGGTATCCTTTTTGAGAAATTTCCGGATTTATGGGTATGCTTTTGAGAAATCTCCGGATTTATGGGTATACTTTTGAGAAACTCTCAGATTTTTTACTAAACACACCTTTATAATATAATGATTTTCTTTTTATTTGTAAAATCACACTAAGTAGTGACAATTTTCTTCTCAGGATACCTACATTCAATGATAAACCTCTGCGGAGGAGGGTAGCAAGTGAGACTGTGAGACTATGATTTTACACAACACGAAATTCCCGCGCTTTTTCAGGTCTCTTTGTTATGCCCAAGAAGCGTTTTCAGTTTTCAGTTCTGTCGTCCGTTCGCCAGGGGCGGTCAAGTACTGTAAAATTCTTGACCCAACCTTTTTCTGGGAACAAAAATAAACCAACCCGGTTTTTGCCGAGGTTTATGCAAGAAACCCCAGAAAAAGCCAAGTTTTTGGGACATAGCTGGTCAGCATAAATTTCAGGTGCTCTAGCAGAATTTCTAATGCTGTTCCCTCAACATCTTAAGGCTTTTGACATCCATTGACGTAATTACAGAACAGAGCTGCTAGAATTGTTACAAGTAGCCCTTTTGACACTCTGCAGGGGCTTCGCTGGCCGTCAATTGATAAACTGATTAATCGAGAAACATGTACAATGGTGTATAAATCCTTAAATGACCTTGCACCTGAAAACCTAGGTAATATTTTCGACAGATTGTCTGATGTTCACGCCAGGGTTTTACGGAATACCAAATGCAATCTTGCTGTACCAAAAATGAAAACAGCTTATGGCCAAAAATCATTTTCGTTTCGTGGAGCCAACGCATGGAATAAACTCGACTCGGAAATGAAATTAGCCCCTTCGATTCAGTCATTCAAAACGAAACTAAAAACTTTGAATTGAGAATATTCAAGGAAAGCTGATCTGCATCTTTATCTTTATTTTTCTTTGACACGTTTAGTTTTATAAGAAATCATTGTACATAGGTTTATATCTTTAAATGTTTAGGTTTATTAGCTATTTTTTTCTTTTCTTTTGCTGGGACAATTGGAAAGCAGTTGCTTAATTATTTAACTGAATTGTATCCCAGGGTAAATATGTTTAAAATAAATAAAATAAAGTAACGTATGTCCTTGAAATTTCCCTTAAAAAGCCAATTTTTGCCGAATATTGGGTGCACTGTTGTGACCTCTGTCCCAAGTTTTTCTGAAATCCCACCCGGTTTTTGTATTTGTAATTGTGGAATACGTATTTTGAGTTAATTGGTGTTACCTTTTTGAGCAGTTAGTTCAATATCGTCCATGAATTTACCGAAAAAGAGCCAAAAAAACTTGGGAAAAAATTGTTGCCCATTGATTTGAAGAAACAAGCGAAGAATTTTCTTAAATTATTACGATTCCAGTTTTTAGTTGATATTGAGCGAGAAAAAACCAGTGCTGACAGCGCGAAAACAACCAGTTTTAGGGACAAACCTTGCCAAATGATCTGTTGTCCAATAATATTCAGGAAAAAAGCCAAACTTTACTGAAGGCAAAACAGCCACCTTTTGGCGACAGAGCTTGCCCAAAGTTCAGAGAAAAAAGCCAAGTTTTGGGACAGACCTGGAACCACTGTCCCCATAGGACATGACCACCCCTGGTTCGCTTCTTCGTCATCGTTTTCCTCGTTTCAGAATAAGTTTCGATAAGCCTGATCACATAGTTGTGGCAAGTGTTTGTACTGCGACTCGAACCCGATAAAATTTGTGATGGGAGTTGATCGAAGGGGTAAAAAGAGAAAGAGGTGCTTGCAGGCGGCATGCGATTGTGATGAGTACGAGCTGCCACGGGACGCAAACGGCTGCGATTATTGTGGGTGTAAGCCCACAAAACACGAACTTGAACAAGAAGGAGCAGCGCAAATAAATGGAGGAGCGGCACTGGATCGCCACGAAGCCCCACACTGCAAAAGAAAAGAGCTGGATATAGATTTATCACAAATCGCTTCCAGCACAGCACTGGGTAAGTTGGGGTTGCTGTTATGCTTTGTTTGGCCTTGCACACTTTCTTCCATTTGTTTAGGCCAACTAGAACAATCGTTGTCAACATGTCGCAGCCCTAAAATTACCCTGGGTGCCAGAGCCTCGTTGTAAACCGGAATGAAAGTATTTTTCTTTATTTTTTATTTATTCTTTATTTTTTATTTTTTTATTTTATTTTTAATTTTTTTATTAAGGCTCTGGTACCCAGGGTACCCTAAAATAGGCCCTAAACCCAGAGTGGACGTCACCTTGCGCATTTTGAGCCATACGTTCTTTTTTTGTACTTGAGCAAGTCGAAAACGAATTTCAACTTTTGAAAATTTTTAACAATAGTATACATTATGCTCCTTTGCGAAGACGCATTTTGAGCCATTCGTTTTTTTTTATCTGTGCATTACCACGAGATTACTATCTGGCATCTGGCAAAGTCAACCGTGTAAAAGAATTAAAGTCAACAAAAAGAAAGATTTGCAAAAAACTCTGTGTATCTTTGTAGAATGATTCGAAACCACGTATAGCTCACAAAGCTTAAAAATTTCGCTAAGTCATAGCTAGGAAAGTCAATATTGCTAGAATATATTTTATCTTTGATGCAACACCTAAAAAAATTGCATAAGTTTGTTCGAAAAAACGTTCTTAAAATATAAATTTCCTTGCCGCAGAAAACGGCGTTGCGGATCATGATAAAAATGGGCCTAAACTTGCGTTGGTTATTGTTGTTTTTACGCAATTTGATAGGTCCGATTCATGGAAGCGTGTCTAATTTGTCAGCCAATCGAAATTTGATGCCGATGCTCTTTGGTCGCAAGTCACAAAAGGGCGTCTTCAAAAGAGTGCTGACGATTGACCTTTGTACCAGTCCCCTCGATGACGTCATTGTGGCACGTGACGTAGCCTATGAAAGCAGCGCAGTTGCACTTTGATCACTTTCTTTTCAAAGGCAAGGTCGAGACAGCTTCAAGAAGAATCCAACGTTGTCCCCAAAATGGCATCGAAAACAGACGAAAAAACTATTCGAGAAAAACTAGAT
This sequence comes from Aurelia aurita, assembly GCA_004194415.1. NCBI lineage: Eukaryota > Metazoa > Cnidaria > Scyphozoa > Semaeostomeae > Ulmaridae > Aurelia > Aurelia aurita. The sequence continues at coordinate 425,871 of REGM01000069.1, forward strand.
GAAATCCTCCATCAAAAGAACTACGTTACAGATGGACTCGCATTTGTCGAAAAGAAAACAGGCGTGAACAGATTGTACATTGTCCTCGGTAAGTATGTTGAGGGTTGGTGGCCTAAATCCCAAGGCAGGCAAAGAATTTTTTCGTTGCCAGGCGTTCACTGTGAAGAAGTTATCGGTTATAGGGATGATAAGGGCGTAAAACTGTCTAATAAAATATTTCCAATAAAGATTAAAGGATTGAATATCGTAGTGCTTGGTATATTTTGAGACTTCTTGCTGAGTAATTTTGCCGTGCAACTTTTAGCGAAAATCCACCTCCCACTTTTTCCCAGCACTTCGTTTCCTGTTGCGTTTTTGTTCGCAACTCCAGCACTGACATAGCCAATAAAAGTCATTCCTTTTCACATTAGGCAATCATCTAAACTACTTCAAAATTAGACATCTTCATAGTTGTCTTTTTGCCGGCAGTTAGGCCTATTCTTTGTTTTATTAAACGACAGGTTTGGGCAGGTAAAGATTGCTACAACTGACTGGGCCTGTGTAGGCCTACTTCAAAATGTACCTGTTGCAAAATATCACGTTTTCCAAGCTCGGTTAACAAAGAACTATATCTTTTTATCAAGTAAGTAAAGATAAAGATGTTTGACTCCCAAAAGCTTAAAGGCATGCTGTTCTATTTGTTCACGACCCACCCTTTGATTGAAGGTTGCTTTTGAAGAAGCCAAGTGAAAAGGCTTGGGTCTGTGCGTTTTGTTGTCAGAGCTGTGCTTTGTCACATTGACAACTGACTTCTCAATTTTTAATCAAATTCAAACTCACACACTCCTGAAACTTTTTTCAAATTGTGTGATTGTACAGAAGAAACAACAGTGGCATCATGGGGTGGACATCCAGGTTGGAAAACATGCATGATTTGGCATTATGCCTAGTAGTGAGTGAAATGTATTGAAAGGTGCAAGCTGCGAGTAGCGTTGAAAAAGCTAGAGAGTTACATTAATTAACAATTAGACATTTTTCTCATGCGAGAACCTTTTTATTCTAGCTTTGAGCACCAAGCTCTGATACAGTTGTGAGTGAATACACATTTTCCAACCTTGGTGGACATATGTCCACCCCATTTTTCTCATGTCAGTATTTATTCTTAACCAGATCCTGTGTCCACCCCACTTTTTCAGGGCTTGAGCCTCCCCAAAGAAAGTTTGGTCAAATTCCCTATCCTGCAGGAAAATTCAAAGATCCCCTCATTGAAGGATTTGTCAATCTGAAATGAAGAATTGAAGCAAATTAGGAGAAGGATCTGTTCTAGTGGCTGCGCAGTGCTTACATATCAACACAGAGAATGATGGAAGGATAAATTTCTATTATGTACTGCTATTGTTGTATGCAATCGATCAAGCATAGAATTTTTAATGTTAGGAAATAACAAGGCCAAAGGAAAGTCAACTAAGAAACTTAACAGGGATTTTGAATTTTTTGTAGGTTTGACTGCATTTTTGGCATTATATCTTGTTGGTTATGCAAGTGGTTTCATTGTCACCATGTTGGGATTTGGATACCCTGCTTATGCATCGTAAGTCCTTTTCCGTGCCAAAGGAAAGTAAACTAAGAAACTTAACAGGGATTTTGAATTTTTTGTAGGTTTGACTGCATTTTTGGCATTATATCTTGTTGTTGGTTATGCAGGTGGTTTCATTGTCGCCGTGTTGGGATTTGGATACCCTGCTTATGCATCGTAAGTCCTTTTCCATATAACAAACTTGTAGGTATCTAAACAACCATTATCATTCGAGACATGTTGGCAATGATTGCAACTCAGTGTTACATTCTTTGCATCAAGACAAGAATTTATGTCATTGCTGAAGCCAGAGAAATTTGAAAATGTTAGGAAAAGTCTTCACTGCTGGACACTAAGCAAGTTCTTTGGTCTGGAAGGGTAAGCTGTTTCCCTGAAGTGGATGCACTTTTGCAAAAAATTTGTTATGTTTACATCACTTTGAAGCAGGTAGAATTTCAGAAGAACAGGTTTTATCATCACCTAAGAATCATTTTGTTTTGTTGGTATGGAAATATTCCATTGTTCAAAAATATGTATTTATTAAAATGATATATAAATTCATAAATAATGCATATTTCCCATAGGGTGAAGGCAATAGAGAGCACTCAGAAAGATGATGACACACAATGGCTGACGTACTGGACGGTTTACTCAACTTTCGGCATTTTTGAGTACTTTTCAGACATCTTCCTGTCATGGTTCCCTCTCTACTTTTTGTTCAAGGTAAAACGTTTATCTTAGTTTTGTTCTTATCATACCTTGGTTTGTTCATTAAAATCCAAAAGTTTCAGCCGGTAAAGTTTTGAACAAAATTGTTTTGCCCAAATTACTTTTTGAAATGTCCGAATTTTTTTCTAAAATTTTTGCTCACACTTCCACTTTTAAGTACCTAGTGTTTGACTTTGGTTAAAATTAGGTTAATTCAATGCAAATGTAACCTATTTCAAGCAAAAGATATGATATATATATATAATTTGCAGATATGGAAACTGTTTCCAAGTTTTCAGAAAGTGTCCAAAACTTTTTGTCTGAAGTTTTTTTGTCAAAAACGTTTTTGTCAAAAACTTTTCCATCGGAAACATTTCGATGGTAATGGATGCCCTTATCTACAAACTAGAGTCTATTAAAATATGTGCTCTCAAGCTTGGTTCTCACTGAATTAAACAAGTTTTTTAGAAATTCTTTTGAAATGTGATTGAAAAGTCATTGAAATTATGGCACAGGAAAGGAGTGTCTCAATTTGAGATTTGTGCTTTTTTTTAAGATGTCCTAATGCATTTTGGTCAGATCAAAACATTTAATTACAGTTGAAACCAATAACTCATTAAAGATATGGTTTTAAGAAGTATGTTTATTTGATGCATTTCTTTGTAGCATACTATGTTACAGTTGTTATCAATATATATATTATAAGTTTATTTTTGTTTAGCGATGAAAAACAAATATTTATGCAAAAGTCTAGGTAGCAAGGTATCTCAAACAAGCCAAAAAGACCTCTCTGATATTCTTGAAAGCACCTCAGAAATGTGCACATTGTAATTCTATTTTCTTGAGTATGCCACTGTTCCCTATCCCCCTGTAATGAACAAGTAAAAGAATTGTTCAGATTCAACTGGTCCTTAAAGCAGAAGGCTAGCGTAGCTGATGCCAATCTCTTGTTACTATATATTTAGTTATTTGTTTTGTATTTCAGTGCTCTTTCTTGGTATGGTGCATGGCACCTTTCTCATGGAATGGATCTGAGTTCATCTACAAACGTTTCCTCCAGCCATGGGTGACGAAGCATGAAGCAAAAATTGATGAATACTTGGAAAAAGCAAAGGATAGGGCAAGTCATTTGTATGATGAGGGTACGGCTTGGCACATTACCATAATTAATTCTACTTTTATGAAATGTTGACTGTTTATTTGATTGATTGATTGATTGATTGATTGATCAATTGTTTGACAGACAACGCATTGAAAACAGGACTTAAATTCAGCTACAGTAGTTGATTTTGAAACAACTTCTCTATGAAACATCTTCTCATTTTTCAGCACACAGTTTGTCTTCCTGAAAGCAACTGAATACCTGTTTCCAAGGACTACCAAAACATGGGTACTTTCTGCTGAGAGATTGTCTCATTAAAAGCGGACGTTTTTGGTGGCAATTCTTCCACCGATAATCCAAAGCGGTGACAATATTGCTGGCACTTATGCCAGAGTTTTCTACGCAAAACGGTAGAGGTTTGAGATTTTTATATCCTAAATCTCTGGAACAAGATCTGCCATAGAGACTCTGCCGATTCTTTTGAGACAATCTCTAAAGCAGTTACTACCAGTTTTTAAAGAATCATTCATCTTAGATGGGGCTACACTCTATTGTCGTAGACAAGCCTTACTATAGAGCTGTTAAAAACATGTGATGTTGCAGCAAAAAGAGCAACCAAGTTGTTAAGAAGACGAGAGGTTTCACAGAAGTTTGAAGTCTTGGAGAAGAATAAATTCTTTTAAATGCCAAGTTTTCATTAATCACTTGGTACTACTGTGTCTTTCTTACTTTACAGCAAAGGAAAAGGCTACAGAAGCTGCAATCAAACACGCCACAGGAACTGATCGAGACGCTGACAAAAAGGAGGATTGAAAGAACAAAAAACATTGAAAAATTGCTGAATCCGAGTGAATATTCATCATGAATATGATATTCTTCCAGTGGGCACTTTTATGTCATAACTTAATTCAGGGTACACAATTCGTATTTATTTTTTAAGGAAGCTTAGTGAAAAGTTTATTTGATTGAAAGAAAGTGGACATTCTGATAATGCAAAATGGGGTTTTTTCTAGCTTAACTTTGCGGTTGATAGGCTAGTGGTATTTTTGGAATAATTCATCTGTTGAAGCTGCTTTTCACTGGCTGTACGAGATTTGTCATACGTTTTATTGTCAGATTAATGTTACTGTTATTTCTTGCTGTTCTTTCTTGCCATTATTTCTGATATCGCCAGTATTACAGACTTTACCAGGTTTATGAAGAAAACGGGGCCACCCAGCCAGTTTCTCAGTCTCTTCGATTTAAAGAACTTGTGAAAACCCATATTCCATATTTATAAAAGGTTTATGACCTAGCCCTACTTATCTTTGGAGAATGAAATACAAAACACGAAAATTAAATTAAATTTGATTGTATATTTTTGAACCATACCATAGAAAATTGCCAACAAATACTTGTGTTCGTTACATTTACTTTTGTTGAAATATTTGTTTTTGGGAAGAGCATATGATTTTAGTTTGTTGATTCGCTCACAATTACAGACACATCTTCACAACCTGGGCTAATCTCTTTGCAGAAAAATTTAGAAAACGCATATTTTGGACGTTTTTGCAATCTTTCACAATACCCCATTCTTTGCTTAAATTCTTGCTACACAGAAATCTAGATTTTCAGTTTTTTTCCCAAATATCCTAGTGCAATAGCGTACTTTTAAGAAAAAATTTACCTGAATAACCAGGAAAATTACGAATTAAATACAAGAACCATTCCGAATATTGTAGATAAATTGCTTCTCTAGCACAATTATTATATTTCGGAAATCTGTTTTCCCTGCTGCAGAAAATGGTATTGCGAAGGACTGGAAAAAGTTTCAAGTGTTTCAAATTCGAATTTAATATCAAAAACTGGAGAAAGAGGCGTAAACTTTCGTTTTACTTAATTTGATTGGCCTAGTATATGGTCAGCCAATCAGTGTTTGATGTCGATGCTGTAACAGTTATTTTCGTATCTAATGGAAAGCGCGTCTTGTTCAAAGAAGACTGGAAACTAGGCTATGTATGCGGAAGGTTTATGCGGAGGAGAATACTTGGTGTAAATTAGCACGAACAATCATTCAGCAACAACGTAATGGTGGACAGGAAATAAAGCTGTGGTAAGCAAATCAAACACAACAAGAGACAAAATCAACTTGAGTGATGTGAAGGAAGAAATTTCTCAGATACGAAAACTGCTTTATCAAGATGGGTTGCTTGCTTAGTATTTGTGCAGCACAGGTATCAATGATAAAATTTTATCAGGGTTGAAAATGTTCGTCGTTCTCTGTATATGTAAATTTAAGTAGGGAAGTGATGATCGGGCCTAGATTAGAACTTTTGTTTGGCCAAATTTACTAGCACCTAAAATACATAACTTGTTCGAAACAAAAATATACGAGGCAAGGCCATGAATAACCAGCCTTTTAGCGCATTTTGATAATGTACTCACACTTGGGTTGTGAAGGTTTCTATGCAAACCGGGCGCAGAAGAGTGAAATCTTTGAAAATGTGCTGGGGGTGTCGTGTTAGGGTATGTTAGGGTACTGGTGTGATACATTAGGCAGTGAGATATATCAGACAGTTTTATTTAGCTTTCAACATCCAGTAATACCCCTCAAATATTTTTATACAAAACAAACGCAAAAATTATGTGAAGCTTCCATGACCATTGCTCTTCCATTCAGCACCATTATCATCTTAGACTTAAGTATTGCTTTTTGCTTTAAAATATTTTAGGGTTGTTACTGGATGTTGAAAGCTGAAACTGTCTGATGTATCCACTGCCTGATAAATCTCACCAGTACCCTACAGACATGAGCGTAGGGGATGCTCAATGTTTAGGGGGGCTTATCATGGATTTGGCCAAATATTATGGTTTCAGTGAGTTAAAACTGCCCGAAAATGGAGCCTAAAAGGACATAAATTTTCCCTGATTAGAGTGGCTGCAACCCCCCTGCCTCCTATGCCTATGCCTACATAAGTCCTTGTTTTGTGAAGAGAATTGACACGTTGTTTATTTATTGTTTTCATCAAATTTGCGCACAGAAGACCCTCCATGCGCACTTTGAAGTTTGGTACTATATGCACATAAATAGTCTGGTACTATATGCACATAAAACTACTATCCACAATGCATTTACTACCATTTGCACATTGTAATATCATAATTACGATGAAAAGAAATCCAAAGTACCCTCTATTGCTTCTAGGCATTAAATAGTTTGAGTACATAGGCACAACCACACTTTCGTCATCTCCCACTTATTTCCAACTTATTTCCAACAGGTTGCATGCTGTTGTTGTGGAGCAGCTTGCAGTTGTTGTTGTGCTTGTTGTCCGACAGCACCAAGTTCGTTGATGACAAGGCTCATGTACACCTTCTTCCTAATTATAACAATTGTTGTGTCAGGAATCATGTTATCACCAGGTGTCGCTGAAAAACTCAGGACTAAGGTGATGCTGCTTTTTCCTCATGAAGTCTGTTTTCAGTATTTTTAACTTTTAATTACCTGATTTTCCTAGAGTCTGTTTTCTCAGTAAATATATGAAGACCTTTCTATATGCACGGAATCATAGCAAGCTGCTACGGAAAGCTTTCGGTCTTAAAGAAACTCAAAAATTTCACAACGTTTAAACTAAGAAAACAACTTGCGGAATGCTTAATATTATCAAAGATTGACTTTAACGATCATGTCTACTCGCCCTTGACAAATGCACATGTTAACAAGCTACAACGATTACAGAAGGCGGCTGCAAGTTTTGTTTTCGGCAGATATGTCTCCACTAAAGACGTCCTAAAACTTAGCTGGCTTCCTGTAGAAGAGAGACGGGAGTTTAACTGCATGAAACTCACATACAAAGCTATTCATTTTGAAAACTGGCCAACTATCAATCAAATAGAAATCAAAACTACGGGACGCATGCTTCGCAATAGCAACGATCTGAAGCTGATGTCTTCAATGATAAAAGGAACGTTCCAAGACCAAGCCAGCAAACAATTCAACAGACTACCATCTACTGTTCGACATGAAAAAACTCTGCCCTCTTTCTGTAACAGTCTAAGGAAAGAGCTCTTTATGCGAGCTAACGATCGATTAATCAATTAACTTTCATTCCGAATCTTTTAATAATTTTTCATGTTAACTTTTACATTCCTTTCATTTTCAATTTTACTATTCCTTTAATATAATTGTAATCATAAGGAACAAAACTTTTTTAATTAGAGTTGAAGAGCCACACTTTAGTTGTGGATATGCTCATAAAAACCATGTAAAAAAAAAAAAAAAAAAATATGCACGGAAAGTCGATGGAAAGACCTTCCATATAATGGTTCCACTGTTGTATGGCTTGATTGAGAAAGCGATCTAATTTCATACCATTAGATTTAAATTGTTTTCTATTTCAAACATGCAAAATTTCCTGCTTGTCTATCAGTGTCATAAAAAAGCAAAACAAAGCTTGGTGTTGTTGAACAAAATCCTGTGACTATTTGACTGCAAGAGTACTATTTTTTATGTTTTATCACCAGAGCAGAAACTGTTTAAATCAACTCATCAAGCTCATCTGATAAAAAGAACTATATTTAAGAAAGACTTTTTTATGGAAAATCAATAAGTTTAAAGACAAGAAAAGAAAATATCACGTATCTTCTTTAAGAGAAATGTTGCAAGGAGCAAAGGAAGTTATTTACTGGAACAGGGGAGTTCAAAGTTTCATTGATGCACATTCTGTTTCTGCTATTATCTGGCATTTTGCACTTGAGAAGTACCAATGTTTTCAAACCCTACATTGTTTCATTTTAGGTGCCATATTACTCCACTGGTTGCGAAAAGATAAATGCTGGGAAAGATTGTGCAAATATGTTTGGATATGGAGCTGTTTACAGAGTATCATTTGGTTTGGCTGCCATGTTCATTATTCTAATGCTGCTTATGATTGGTGTAAAAAATTCAAAAGATTGTAGAGCTAGTATCCAGAATGGGTGAGATTTTGATTCATTGCAATTGAGAGATGAAACTGCAAATTTATATATATATATATTTTCATAATGCTTCTCTGCGCAATGCATGTAAATGTGCGCACCTTGATAACAATACCAATATTGTGAGTGGTATAAATGATAAACTATTCTTAATTTTACTACAGTAAATAGCAAAAAATACAATTCTGATTACAGTACAGGCCTTGTGTACCTTAAAACTGTTTTCCTTTCTTGCCAAGAATGCTAACAATTCTTGTTTGAATTTTTTACAGTGTTTCATACTTCTCAAAAATTCTTATCAGAATGTGAAGAATTGTTGGGAATTTTTAAGAATTCTTATTCATGAGAAGTCCTGTCGTGTTAATATACACAAGGTCTCTACTGTAGGCTAACAGAAACCTGGTGTTAACCAGTGTTCATTTGAGGTCCATATATTTTTTTATCCAAATTGTATGTTTTATTTTAGGTTCTGGTGTTTCAAATTTCTTGTTTTGATTGGATTGGTGGTTGGAGCATTCTTCATTAAGAGCAAACAATTTGATGAAGGTATTCCATTGCACATTTTTCATTTTTTTCTAATCAAATCTATAGATGCAACTAAAATCATAAGAACTTTAATGTGTGGGAATCAAAATGAGACATGCAAATCTGTGTGGACAATGCTTAATGGATCTTTGAGATTTGCTGTCAACTTGTTTTATGTTTTTGGCTTTATAAAGCAGTGTAAGGGAACATAGGTTCTAACTCTTTAAAAAGGTCTGTGTAAAATTCTGTGACCTATTTCTTTAAATTGAGTGGCTTCAAAGACACTACTGTATATAGCTAAAGCTAAGTTTTCTTCTTCCTGTTTAAGAATTAAGAACAATTTTGAAAAAAACTTAAAACCATCGTAATTTCTAATTTTTTTGAGGAAACATAAGGATAATTTTCAAGAAATACACAGTTTGTGAATGTTTACAATATAGTATCAAGCAAAGATCTTTCACTCTTATGGTTTACGATTTAAAAATTTGATGATGTCACATCCTTAAATGAGTTGAAATATAAAATATGCTGTAATTTTGAAAAATATTGCAGATTTCAGGAAAGTTCAACGGTAGAATTATACCAAATTGCTAAAGTTTCTTTCAAGCCATTCAATTCAAAGAAATAGATCACAGAATTTTACACCGACATTTTTACTCCAATTTAAAAATTTAGAACCTATGCTGTGTGAGGGAAAATTGATATGAAAGGAAAGAAGGTATTGAAGTTTCAAGAATTACCATTTTTTATCAAGAGCATCATATCTAAAGAGATATTAACACTTAGATTCGCCAAAATATTCATCTTTGCATACCGCAAAGAACTAAGTGCACGTCAACATGACAAGAATTGCCAAGACTTCTTAAGAATGTTCTAGAATTCTTGACATTCTGATAAAAATTCTTCTGTCTTGTGAAAGACTGTAAATTTTTTTAAACAGAACTTCTTAATAAGAAGCTAAAAATGTTTTGAAGAATTCTTAAGAATCCTTGAGAATTCTTAGGCAGAAAAACCATGTTAATGTGCACAAGGGTGGATGATTGAGGACAATACAAATTTGATAATTCATATGAATCTAGTTGAATCTGAAGATTGAGATTTAAATGGTTTCTCTGTTATTATGTTAGTTTGGATGTACATTGGCTTAATTGGCGCTGTTTTGTTCATACTACTGCAGCTTATATACCTGATTGATTTTGGCCATAGCTGGAATGAGAGCTGGTAAGAGTTACCCTTTTTAATGTAATTATTTTCAAACGAAGAAAAGATAGGTGTACCATTGACATAGTTGCAACACTTTTACATTTCCTATTACTGCTACTACCATTATGCCATACACCGTTAATAGTGCACAACGCATTTTACAATACTACGCCAGTTTTTTCTATCATGTGTTAATTCTAATAATCTATATTCAATGTTTGGGTTGCTTTGAAAGATCTAATTTGATTCCGATGCTGTTCAAATCTTGCTATATGGTTTGCATCCAGGTCGTTTTTGGTCTTCTCCATGGCCTTTTCACTTCCTTCAGATATTCTTCAAGGGCCTTTCTTGCCAGGGTCTCACAATGCAGTCGTGATGCAGCACAATTCCTATTGGGAAATCGTAAAATTGGTTTAATGCTTTACATAACATACAAAAGAGTCCCTTATCTTTTTGATATGCTAATGCATGAGTCAAATCGATACCCGGCCATCCCCCCCGGGCCACCTCCGGGCATTTGATTATTTTCCATTTTCAGTTGTCAAATTCCCCGCCCCTTATCAGAAAAATCGTTCAAATGCCCGGCAAGAAAATTATAATTTTCTACTTTTTTAGGGTTTTATTTGGGGTACTGACTCGATAAGTTGTCAAATGCCCCGACCTCTTTTTCAATTTTGGATCAAATTCCCCACCCCTGGGATCGCATACTTGATCAAATGCCCGGAGGAGGTCCGGGGGGATGGCCGGGTATCGATTTGACTCATGCATAAATGACAAACTGTTTAAGTTTGTACCTTCGATCAAATCTTTTTTTAGGATTGTAAAAGCAGAAAACAATGGTTCCTGGTATGTAGGTATGTATCTTTGATTTCTTAATAAATCTCATTATCATATCTTCCTTCATTACCGCTCAATCCTATTTATGGCGTTAGGCATGACACAAACAACTTTGTGTAGAGAGATAAGAAGGTTTAACATGGTTTGCATCCTAGTTTTTAAATAATTCATGACGTAATGATTTCACATGCTTTTAGCAAAATTGTAGAAAATGATACGTACCAATGTTCAATATTGTCCATAATCATGCTTTGAAAAGCGTTTGAAGAAGCTGCAGAATTGCTCTTCTTTCATCGAAGAAAATTTCTTCAGTCTTAAAGATCCCAACTGAATTTGAAAAGTCATTATGTAGTATTTTCCTTTCATGTCAAATATGCCCTCTTATGATTGACTTTATATTTTGTAGGCCTTGGTTTCTTCATGATCTTATTCTACGCTGCATCGTTAGCTGGTGTTATCTCAATGTATGTGCTTTTTACGGAGGTAAGATAAAAGCTAATTATCTTGTTGTGCACAGTAAGTAAACATTTTACCCTTCTGAAAGACTCTAACGTCGAAGTTTTTATCCCAACAGCAAGGTATGCTTTTTCCAGCAGCCAAAAACCTTAATTTAGATTCGAGAATTCACCCTGTCGAAGTTTGACCCATTACGCTTGGAAAATTTTAAGAAATTTGTCAATCTTACGTTTTTGCCAACCCTGTATGTGCTGCTTCTTTGATAATACTTAGACAGAGCTCCGTCTTTTCAACTTAAGTGTATTGTGTTTTTATTCCCTAGAGTTCATCCTGCAATTTGAACAAGGCATTCATCAGCATAACACTCATTTTGGCTGTAATTATATCAGTGATATCGATCTTACCAAAGATTCAAGAAAGTAAGTGAAATTTACTTCTTTTGAAAACAAACTAAAGATTGAAAGTTGCTGACATTTCTTCATTCATAATAGAGATGAAAATTTGTAACAGCAAAATAGAATAGATATTGGAAGAATGCTGAGATAAACAGGTCACTGAACGAATACTCCTCAGTCTTGATAATAAGTCAATAAGTTTATTAAGTTTACCACTAAAATCTTCATTAAGCTTTGGCACGATACAGTCGTTCCTGAATGTCTATTAGAAAATTTATTACTGAGGCCACTTAGTTTTTCTTGTTGATATGAGCTAAAAAACAGTTTTATGGTATCAGTGAAGGCGAAGATTGTCATCTGATGCTTCTTAATAAGATATGGCTCTCTTTCGGTTTGGAACGACTTACTGTCCCACGACCTTTGGAGTAATATCGCAAATTACCTTTTCGTAGCCAGTGGTCACAAGATCTGTTCTTCATTCATATGCTGATTATATATTCTAAAGTATTGGCAAAATTACTTATATATTTTGAACTATACTCTATTCCCTTTACAGAGTGCCCAAGATCCGGTCTACTGCAAGCTTCTCTCGTATCAATGTTTGCTGTCTATCTAACGTTTTCAGCTATAGCTAGTGAGCCTTTGAAAACAGGTATGTAATCATTTAAATTTCAGTCAAAAGTTAATCATGATTTCTGTTATGTGCAAACGACTTGGCCTAAATCTTTCATAAAATCAAAACTAGAATTGTCATTCTTCAATTTTTGCAAGACTTCAAACAATGAATGTAATATCTGTTTTATACGCAAAATTTGATAACAAAATTTTGGACGTTTAGAGGGTGGGAAATTCCTTTTGAATAAACATGTCATCCCTAAAATGCGCCAGGCGTTTGGTTAAGATAGCGAATCGCCACCTCTCCTACCTGACCCTTATTTGAATTTAACGTTGAAAGAAATGTCGGCTACGACCTTGAATTTTTATTTGCTTTCATCACCAACAGCATCGAACAGTAATTCTACACTACTTTGTGGTCAAGGCATATCGACAATTGACAAAGCGAATGGTTCAATGACGGCAGTTGGTGTTATCCTTGCTATCTTATCAGTTATGTATGCGAGGTATGTCTCTCCACATTGCAGTGAATCTTAGACAACTGAATTCTTCCAAGACGTATTTGAATACAGGAACTTGCCCAAGCCTCGCAGGTAGACTCGTTACAAAAGTCTCTTGTCTTGGCTCCCCGATCTGATTTATCGCTACAACAGAAGCAATAGCAATGTTCAATATTAGCGAGCGAGAGTTAAGGACTCATGTAATGAGTCTACGTCACAAGTTCTTCTTTAATGCCAGGAAATGTCAAGAAATTATTGGAATGAAAAGTGATATATTGCTTGGACAAATATTGATAAATACTGATATACTTTCATTCCCATATTCAAGTTTACAAAATGATGAAGAAAAACATAGAAAAGTCTTCACAGAGTCTCGAGTTCCGGATCATTATTGTGAAATAACGGAGGTTGTTGTTGTTAAATAACGGAGTTAAATAACGAATCATTATTGTTGTCAACCTTGCCACCAATGAGTATTATAACTACAGTAATCTTTTTCTTTTATGTCAGTGTCAAAAATGTAGGAGACACAACAGAAGCTGGTAGTGCAGGTACATTTATATCAAATCATCAATTATATACTGATTTAGTTATTTTCTAGTTGAAATTCCCCTACTTTATTACGAAGGATTTTGGCTTTAGGAGTCGATTCTATCAGTTTGTTGCGGTGAATGTTGCTGTATTTGAACCCCTTCTTATGTGTAATGAAAGAGTTATGTTATTTACGACGTATTGTTGAATTTCTTTACAATTTCAACTGATTTGAGCCATAGAAAGCTAGACGTATCATGGTAAAGAGCCCTTCGCTGGTATCTATTGCAGTAATGTTATTAAATACAGACTGAAGGCCCGGCATTTAAGAAACTGATTTTTCAATTTTAGCCTCGGAGTTTCTTAATAATAATAATAATAATACTACATATTTATACAGGATAAGCCTTTTCAGTACAAGTGAGATACTGCTATCAATAAGGGTCCTGTAAAATAAAATGAAAGAAACCGTTTTCAAGATAAAAATTATGTTAAAATTTAAAAAGCCACACGATTATCATACAAAACTTAGGTTGTTTATTTTCCGTTTAAAATTTACAAAGTACGACTCGTTCATAAGGTCGGTTGGCAATCCATTGAAAATCAGTGCGCCTTGAAAGGCAAAAGTTTTTCTTCCTGCTTCTGTTTTGACTTTCGGCAGCGTAAGACGTGAACCGTTTCCACGTGTATCTTTGCCATGNATAATAATAATAATACTACATATTTATACAGGATAAGCCTTTTCAGTACAAGTGAGATACTGCTATCAATAAGGGTCCTGTAAAATAAAATGAAAGAAACCGTTTTCAAGATAAAAATTATGTTAAAATTTAAAAAGCCACACGATTATCATACAAAACTTAGGTTGTTTATTTTCCGTTTAAAATTTACAAAGTACGACTCGTTCATAAGGTCGGTTGGCAATCCATTGAAAATCAGTGCGCCTTGAAAGGCAAAAGTTTTTCTTCCTGCTTCTGTTTTGACTTTCGGCAGCGTAAGACGTGAACCGTTTCCACGTGTATCTTTGCCATGATTGAACCGCTTAAACATATTTCGTAATGGTAGAGGGCAAGAGTCATTTAATGACTTGAAAACGTCCATTAAGACTCGTTTTTTCCGGGTTTCATCTAGTGTGTCCATTTTCAGGGTTGTGTTCTTAGTAGGAGCTATGATCTTGTGAGCTCTGTCTTGAATCGACTGCAACTTTCTCTAAGCACTTTCACCTATGCTTAGATAAACTGGATAGCAATAGAGTAGCACAGGCTTTATCATAACGTTGTATATTTTCTCTGCAACAAGTGGGGTGATGTTGGGACGAATTCGTTGCAGGAGTTTTACCCGATTTGAGGCTCGCTTGTAGATCTTCTCAATTTGCTGCCTCATTGTTAGGTGATTATCGAGGGTGATTCCCAAATATTCATAGCTCGTAGCTTGGTTTATTGAAGTGCCATCTACAGAGACATTACATGACGGCTGTTTCGCAAGTTTTTGACTTGTACCGTAAATAACGAGTTCAGTTTTGCCTTTTTTGAGATTAAGTATTAGATTATTGTTCATAAACCATTTACCAACTAAGTTTGCCTCTTGATTCAGGACTTCTTCAACAGCCATTACCGATCTTTCGGAGAAAAATATCACTGTGTCATCTGCATACATAAGAATTTTGCATTTTTCCAGTACTAAATGAACGTCATTGATTAAAATGATGAACAGGAGCGGCCCAAGGATTGAACCTTGAGGTACCCCATATGTCATCTGCTCAGTTTGTGATGTTGCTTGATCATAGCAGACAAATTGCTTCCTATTGAATAAATAATCTTCGAACCAAATAATCTTCTTAACTCTGGGACACATTCTAATGACTATAATGACTTTGAATTCCAATGAATTATGGCTGTGGACAGATCATCCTTCTTCTACTTTCTACAAGCAACTGACTTATCTTTGAAACCTGCGAGAGTTCTGGTAACAAATATTATTGGCGCAAGATCTTCAGGCTACAAGTCTCTTGTGCATGGTTTCTTAAAGAACGCCGGTCAACCAGCATCCTTTGCGGTCGCGCTTTGAAGAGAATGTTGTCATATTAAAATGGCCACCGCAGTCGAAAGGCAACAAGCGAAGTGCGCAAAGGATGCTGGTTGATTGGCGTTCTTTGAATGCGGGGCCTTACCGTATTGGTACAGTAAAAATGAGACAACTAAGATTAGAAAATCCATAATGGCGAAATTAAGAGCAGAGCACTCTTTTTAGTAAAGTAAGTTAACGTAAACGCCAATCTTCCATCATAACAATAATCTTCTCTTTTTAGATGATTCCGAAAATAAGCAAGTCCAAAAAGTCGTTGATGATGAAGAAAATGGCGTTCAATACAGTTACAGCTTCTTTCATTTTGTTTACTTCCTCGCTGTTCTTTACATTATGATGATTATGACTAATTGGTTCAAGTGAGTTCATTTCGCTTTTATGACTAAAACAGACCATTCCGAAGTCGAATGCGAAAGCGCTGTTTGCGTTGCGTCTCGGGATCACATGGGGATTTCAAAGTCGGATTCGAATTCGATTTCAAATTCGAAACTCCCATTCGTTCCCGAGTTGCAATGTGAACAGCGCCTTCGCATTTGACTGCTGTGCGGAATGGTCAATTGCTTTTGATACCTTGCTTTAACATTCCGTATAAATTGACACTGGATAAGGGAAACAAGCATAGCAAGCACCTTGTTTTGCTTATCCTCNTTGGTTCAAGTGAGTTCATTTCGCTTTTATGACTAAAACAGACCATTCCGAAGTCGAATGCGAAAGCGCTGTTTGCGTTGCGTCTCGGGATCACATGGGGATTTCAAAGTCGGATTCGAATTCGATTTCAAATTCGAAACTCCCATTCGTTCCCGAGTTGCAATGTGAACAGCGCCTTCGCATTTGACTGCTGTGCGGAATGGTCAATTGCTTTTGATACCTTGCTTTAACATTCCGTATAAATTGACACTGGATAAGGGAGACAAGCATAGCAAGCACCTTGTTTTGCTTATCCTCGCAAGGGTACTGGAGGACCCAAGACAATGCACAACCTTTGAATATTCGCCAAAGTTTTATTTACTATTCTTTAGATTTTCTTCTTTTTTGTTGTTAAAGAACAAATTAATTTCAGAGATAATGATTGCTTTTCCCGCGGGAAGATGCTGAATATTACAGCTGGAACTATTTATTGTGTGATACAGTTCAATAGTGGTACGGGAAAAATTGGAACTGATCACTGGTCTCTTGAAGTTTTGAATCATGCTTCAAAATCAAATCGCATTCCCAGTAATTTAGAATCATTTCCAGAACTAACAATATCTCTTGAATTCATCTGATCTTTGGGGTTGGGTTTTAAGATACGATACGTAATCAAATTGTGGTGAATTTTGAAACCATTGTGTCACATTTTGGTGCATTGGTAGGAAGAATACACAGGCAATACAACAGGAGAAAGACTTTAATGCATAGATATAAGCTGCCGTAATTACAATTTCAACTTAAAATTTAAAATGTGCAAAATCTAAAATATCTCAGATCCGAGTAGATGGGCCAACTTTAATCAGAGCAGACGAGAAAGTCTTTCGTTGATTTGATCTTTATTGTATTTCAGGCCTACAGAAAGCGGTGACCTGTTGGGCTTCAAACCGAGTTGGATAACCGTTTGGATCCAAATGGTCTCAGCCTGGTTGTCTTTCGTGCTCTATTTCTGGAGTATAATTGCACCCCTTTGTTGTCCGAACAGAGATTTCAGTGGCAATGCTATGGGAGCATAATTATGGTAAAGTATGTATCTTAAATGGATTTATCTGATTACTGTATTTAATGTCTTGCTTGAATTTGTGCACTTTAGCTGTAAAGAGGCAAGGCAAAAGAGAAACTGTTTTGTCGAAAATTGTATATTAATGATTACAGTGCATGCCATTTCATGCCATTTATTTGTAGATATGCTTGCTTTTGAGATTGTTTTATATCTTTTTAGTTTTCAAGACGTGAACTTTCGCATTCGTTGATGCACCCCTGCCTTAAACCTGTCTCGTTTGACCCCATTCTAAGCTGTTGGCACTTTAATTTCAAAATGCTTCTCGAAAATAGACTCCTTTGAGGCTTTCCATTGTCAGTTTAATATCAGAAAGTAGGCTAATTTCCAGCATAGTGATATTTGAAGAATAAGCACTGGATTTGTGACGTCAAGTCGAAAGTTTTCTCAAGACTGCAAACGCAGGGAATGTTGTGGGAACCAGGAAATGCAAATGCTCATCTACCCTCGGCTGTTTAAAAACGCAATTTCTTCTGCTACGCAAAGATCATTAGCCAGATTAAGATCAATACAATTTTCTGATACAACTAAATTTACAAAAACCATGGTAAAGCGATTAAGAATATACTAAAGAACTACTTAAAGCAGCGATGTTACATTATATATAGACTGATGATATGAGTCAAAATTTTGCTCCATTGAATTGAATTGTTATTTATTGTTACAGTCATATTCCGCTAAAACTTTGTTTGAAGCGGAATGGGTATTGTGGGGTATGGTTAGGGGGGAATGGAGCGAAAACAAGGACTCGTGTAATAAGTCTACATTATATACAGCATCAGTAGACCTTTTAGCTATTCTACGAAAAAAGTCTGGATCGAGCGATATTTTTATACATTTTTATACGAAATGTTCTACTGAGTGGCGTTAGAGCTTCTATGACTTTTGTGTACATTCGAAAATTCTACGAAATGTTTCAAAATATCTTTGGATTCTTTTTTAGAATAACTAAAAGGTCTGTTGTTGTTTTGGTCCATGATAATTCGACTGATTCGACTGATTCGACTGATCTCTCATGATTCTCGTATTGCGAACAAAAACTTTACAGCTAAGAGGAAAGTGTGTTTAGGGTTTTGCTCGTCAGTATCAAGTGGGACTGTAGCTGTAGTGATCTACTTGATAAAAAATATGATAAAAGATCATTTGCTTATTTAGGAAATTTTGTAATTGATACAGACCAATGATTATTGTCATTTGTTCAGCAGTGGTAATGATACATAAATGATTGTTTTATAATTTAGCAGCCTTTATCGTTTGATTTAACTGTACATAACAATTTTCTTGAAATCTGGTGACAAATTTCAGAAGTTCTAGTTCGTCGCATATCTAGATATGACAAATCCTTCATTTTTGTTTCCAACGTTGTTATTTTTAACAACCCCTTCAAACTGATGATGTTTCCCATGCAGCTCTTCAATCTCCTTCCCACTGCGTCCACATCTCCATACCTTCCTCATTCCTCTTGCAACAATGGGACTTTGCCATGCATAAACCAAAGGGTCAACTAAAGCAATCGTCATTATCCACGTATGCATGAAATCCTCGAGTGTGTATGGCTTATCATCCTTTTTAACGACAGCATGCACCACAACCGAGGCTATGCTGTATGGTATATTAAAGATTAGATAAACAGATATAATGGCTATGCTGAACCTAGATAGCCTCGCTTGCTTTCTCTGTTTTGCCTCGTTTTCGCTGTTGGCGGCTCTCTCTTGGCTTTCCAACTGTAGCTGCATCTTTCTGATTAAGCGATACATTCTGAAATAGGCGAATGATATCCATGCGAGGGAAAGGAATGTAAAAGACGTGTATATCCCTACTGCATTACTTGCAGCCTAGACTCAGCCATAAATAAACAAAGGCCAAATGGTGGCAACCATATCAGTGACAACAGCCATGTTAGTTTTTGTCGAGTCACGTGCTCACTCCAGTAGTACGTATGATACAATGCTACGTATCGTTCAGTTGCTATGACAACAACTGTGAATGCTGACGTCATAGCTATCGTTGGGCTCCCGTAAACAATAGCGAGGAGCACACCACAAACTAAACGCTCATCTGATTTCTGAAAGAGGTAAGCAATGAAAAGAGGCTGGTTAAAAATGGCGATCAAGAGGTTCCATCCAGCGAGGAATGCTAAAGGTGTATTTGAAACTGTTCTTAACTCTTTTATTGTGATCAAGGCAATGAGTAATGTTAGGTTTAAGGCAATTGTTGGTATCATTGTTATGATGAGAAGAGAGGCAATCGTCTTGTATTGAATGCAACTGCTCAGGCTTGTGTCGTATGTCAGTGTTTTGGTAGTTTTCCCGAATATTGTGAAGCAGCGAACTTGGTTATGTGTTGTGTTGAATGTGGAGTTCATCTTGATACCGCCTTGAAATTGCATAGGTGGTGAATTTGTGACCAAATACTGACGCAACTTTCTCCTGTCGTGAAAATGTTATGTTTTGTTAAGGGTGAAGGTGAAGTTGCGGTTTTTGATTACAAAGTACTTTGTAATCTAAGAGGTGGGTTCGATGTCAGTAAGTTAATTAAGTAAGTAAGTAAGTAAGTAAGTCACGCTCATTAGTGCAATTGATTAACGTTTGATCTCTGCTAATGAGCGTTGAGATAAAGAAAGCGCATACAGTGATGAATCGCTGTGATGTATGATTTCAAGAATGCATTTTTTGGGAAAACAACATCATTAAGGATCATTTCGTGCTACTCACGCTTTGATATTCAAATTTTTGCGAGCTTTTACTGCTTCATTGGTTGAGTTAAAGAACGCCAATCAACCAGCATCCTTTGCGCGCTTCGCTTGTTGCCTTTCGACTGCGGCGGCCATTTTAATATGACAACATTCTCTGCAAAGCGTGACCGCAAAGGATGCTAGTTGACCGGCGTTCTTTAATGTGGAAATTAGTGCTTCGCGCTTGTTCTACTTGGCGATAAGCCAGAATGTAAGAAGGAACAAACGATAATACGTGCGCTCAACCACTAATGCGTTCAGTTATTTTGATCCCACAAATCCAGGAAAATCCCACAAGAAATCCAGAAATCCTTACCAAATTTAGAGGGATTTCAAAAATCCGGGAAATCTCGTACGCTTTTTTGGCTCGTGATACACGCCTCGGTAGATACAGTCCTCTTTCAGCTAACTACATCATGAAGAATAATTTGAGGTTATGACGGCGTCGATATTCAGATCAAATTGTCGATATTCAGATCTGATCTTAATCAGACATTCTTATGCTTGCTTCATTCGTCAGGGACCAAGGCAGGGAAATACGCGCATGACGCAAAAATCGCGAGATAAGTTAAGACGGACTTTGTAATCTTCCAAAAGGATCTTATGTTTGATTACAAAGTCCTTTGTAATCTAAGAAGCGACTTCGCGGTCAGTAAGTAAGAAATTAAGAAAGTCACGCTCATTAGTGTGATTTATTAACGTTTTATCTCTGCTGATGAGCATTGTGATAAAGAAAGCGCATATAATGCGCAAATTCCTGCAAAGTCCCGTCCTCTTTAGAAAATTTGACGTCGGCCTATTTCATGTTCGACAGATTTTACGCCATAAGATTGATCAATCAATCGCTATCATATATGATTTCAAGAATGTCGGTTGTGAAAAACAAGATTATCAAGGGTCATTTTGTGCAACTTATGCTTTGATATTCAAATTTTGGAGTTTCAGCAATGCGAGCTTTGCCAAGTTATTATAAACGCACGTACGCTGTCGGCTGTCGGGGCATTTGTGCAGCCTGTTCATAAGTTCGTCCTTCCTCTTAAGTTTAGGTTTTCATCAGAAAGGTTGGATTGGGCAAAAATCAACAATAAGGGCTTTGCTAAAATGCTTCCATGCAAGGAAGTGTACACAATCTTGGCAGTGATTTTGACCAATGTCGAAGATTGCTAAAGAGAACGCTAAAGTCCCGATTGCACGATCATAGGTCAGGACAGACTTTGTAATCATCTAAAAGGAACTTATGTTTAGCACCAAGTGCTGGGATCGCAGAAGTAGAGAACACCTAATCGAATCCGTGACCCCTTGTCATGACGCTCAAGTAGTGGGGCTCGACCTGGGTTCGAACCCTCCCGCCTGGCTGCTCTGGCTGCAAAGTCAGAGGATTACGCCATTACGCCACAACACCTGAGGCTGTTTGCGAAATGGTTGATTATTTGTCCATCCGACACGGAATTGATTTTGTTAATTAAGGCCAAAATATCAACTGGGTTTCTTGTTGGGCATTTTGGTCTCACCGGACCAGAGTCCGCTTTTCGGCTATTTGTAATATGTATGTGACTTGACTGTTTCCCATTTAATTTAAGAAATTAATCCGTGTCGGACAAACCATTGATCAAACCATTTCGCAAACAGCCTTACCTTCAGAGAAGTTACTGGACCTTTCACGTATGTAAAAATCTTCCATGTTGAAGATAGTTTCTCTCCCAACTATGTTTTTAAGAACCTACAGGCTGTCGTTTCTTTCTTTGTCCAAATAAAAACCAAAACTATTGCTCGGAATGTGTAAAAAGTGATTTCCACAGAACAGAAAAAATGTTGAATAAGTGAAATGGAGGAATTCACTTTGGCATGCATGTAGACATTACTGTTTGTTCCCTGATATTAATTGAGTTGAATTATGTTATTGTTCCTCCTCCAGCAGAGGACGATCCCCTACTGGAGAAAGAACAATAGAATAATTCAACTCAGCTCTCCTCAGGGAACAAACAGCAAGGGATACACAAAGGCCAGTTCACTTCGACTTCCCAGCAGCAGCTAGCTAAGTTGTAGATTGCCGGTTATGAGGCTGAGCAGGCCGAGTTCGTAACTTTAGATACTGATATTCTTACTGACAAAGGGTTATGAATATTCAAGGTTATGTATTGTTTCATCTATGATCAATATCTTTGTATACTTTTAAAGAATTATAGACCAGCTTGATGTCATATCTCTCGGGAATGTATTTGACCAAATACCCTACTTACCCTAACTAAACCCTACCTTACCCTAACTAACCCTAACTTCCCCTAACTACACCTAAGTTACCCTAACTAACCCTAACTAACCCTAACTTACCCTAAAAACTCCTTTTCCAAAACCTGACCCTAACCCTTACCCCATGACACATTACTTGTCGATATTGAAAGCTGGTCCGCTAAAGTGCAGACTAGCCTTTACTCGTAATTTTAGGTCCTGAAATGCGGGTATTTTGTCTTAAACATTACGAAAATGAGGTAAAAGCGTAAATATAGCAAAAATAGCAAGATATAGCAAAATTAGCCAGAATAGTAAACTACAAGGAGAAAAGCAAAAAATTACCGTCGTTATTGTGTAGTCCTCCAGAATCCAGTACAGTGTGATTCTCGCGAAAGAAAAACAGGTTTGCTTATGACTTCAATTTTTGTTGAAACAGCTGATCAAGGACAGTGAATAGAATTGATTCATAAAAATCTTTAAATAAAATGAATGTGTAACTTTTTACTGGTGGTGTGGATAATATATTTGGATTGATTTTGACGCCGTTTTTAATATTGCTATCGTAAATTAAAATGTCAGATGACAGTCAAAAACCCACAAAATAGAGAAAATATTACTTCTTCGCAAAATCTAATTGCAGTGTAATGTGTTGCTCACACTTTAGTGTGACATAGAAAAAGGCTCGACATAGTCTAGAATTATGTAACCTCGAATAAGCTTGATTTTAGCTTCATAGTCTAGAATTATGTAACCTCGAATAAGCTTGATTTTAGCTTCAAATATCCCCAAACGTATTAAATTTTGACATTACAATTTCATCATCATCATCATCATCAAGCTTTTTGGCAGTTTTAATCCCACTCTGGTGTGGGGTCAGCCGCTCGGATTCTATTTCGCCACTGAGTTCTGTTTTGGCTGTCTTCTGGAAGCAGTCCTTTTTGTTCCATGTCCTTTTTAATTTGGTCACTCCACCTCTTCCTTGGCCTTCCTCTACCTCTTCTTCCGTCAAATTTGCAATCCAGTGCTTGCACTTTCTTCTTCGCTTCTCATTGCATGTCCGTACCATCTTAATCTTGCTTCTTTTATCTTTTCCAAAATGCTCACAAGGCCTAGCTTTCTCCTGATGCCCCTTGCAAACAAATGATTGAAGATTGTGGAAACGAAAACCTTCAAAGATGGTCGGTGATCGGAAAAGGCGATACAACTCCAAAGTCTGTCTCAAATTTGATGTCACGTACAAACGCTGGCGAATAAATGTCAGGAAATTTCAAGCCCATGCATTTGAATTTGGTTGATTTTGAAACCCTTTTTAAAGAACACAATAGCAAACATATAAATGTTTATTTACAACTATACTTGCCACAAACTATCAGCAAAGTAACAAATACAGTAATTAACCTAAAAACGAAGTAAAAATTTACAACTGGTGCAAAATTGCAGCCCAACAACCATTTTGCAACTCTTTGCATTTTGGGGACCCATTGGTAGGAAAATCCTAAAAATACCAACCCATTTATCAGAATCAAGCCAANATAATTAAGGTCTTCAATATCATTATTATTTTCGTTAACTTTTCACACCAAAGGTAAGGTATACTTAAATATATTCAGGTGAATAGTATGGCTCAAATCCCGGTCAAAGTCAATAATATTACAATATGTCTTTAGCTGAGGGCACGAGAGCAGCTTTAGGACCTCCAAGTCAAAGGGCAGACGATCTACCATAAAGGTCAAGAGTCAACTGTTCTGAATTCAGAAATCAGAGTTATAAAATGCAGATTGCTCGGCAACGTTCTTCCATCACCGCATGTTTGTCATGGCAATAGTATTACCATTTGTCCCTATCCGAGAGCAACTTTAGCGCGAGTCGATGGTGGGGTCAAAGGGCAGAAATGGAACATAAAAGTCGAAGGTTATTTGAGCACCATCAAGGTCAAAAGTCACCTTCTCAACATGAAGGTCGGATATCAACTTGGCAACATGAAGGTCAAAAGTCAACTTGGCAACGTTCTGTGACATACAAACCCATCTGTTTCAACGAGAACGAAGTCTCCATAACTTAAAAAGCTCTCTTCCAATTTGTGGGCTCTGCCATGCGAATACTAATGGATAAATAAACGGACTTATGCACGCAAATGTTTGCAGACAAATGCCTATATTTTCTGTGAATGAAAACCTTTTCAAAAATACGTATACCGAGAGGGAAAGCGCGGTATATGGAATATTGAAACCGAGGTAAACACCAATCGCTACTATTGTGAACTTCGATAACCTCGCTTGACGTTTTCGAGCAGCCTCTTTCTCATCTGGGAATGGAACGACAGCGTTTCTTGATATTTCTCGCTGCATGGAACGCACGAGACCATGCATCTTGAAATGGCTGTATGAAATCCAAACTAACGTGAAAATTATTGTGAAGGTGTATAGAGCAATTCCTGACACTTGATAGGGTGTATCAAACATGAGGATACATAGTATGAAAGGTAGCATCCATACTGTCGATAGGCTTATTACAAGATGTTTTCGTTGCACTCTTTGTTGCCAGTAAAAGGTATGAAACAATGCCAGGTACCGTTCAATTGAAATTGCAACTACTGTGAGGGTGCACGACACCCATATTGTAGGACCAAGATACATAGTAGCGATTGCTATAGCACACGGCATTCTTCTTTGGCTTAAATATATGATATAGCTGACGTATATGGGTTGGCTTAAAATTGACGAAAGTAGGCCCCATATTGAGAGGAATAGCAATGGCACATTTGATACTATAAGGAGACTTGATTTTAAAAGCACGATGATTACTGATAGATTTAGGATTGCAGTGGGAAGAATTAAGATAGCATTGATAACAGCATTGATGTATATTGTTGTTATTTTATCATTCGTGATATGATGAATTATGTCTCGAGGACTTCCTAACAAACCACAGTGTACGATGAATGTTGTTGTTGTCTCTAACTCTGTTTCGTTTCCCATCTTTGTTCAATGTTCTTTTCAGCTAAAAGAGAAGAAGTGTAAGTAATAGTTTGCTGGTGCCAACATGGTCCCAATGACTAGCCTGCATGCAGCATAGACTTATGACCTTTCATCCCTTGTTTCCTTGCGTTCTTTGACGTACAGGGAAACAAGGGACTCAGGTCATAAGTCTACATGCAGCATAGGCGTCAAATCTTTGAAAAGATAGTGAAATGATCATTGAATTGAATTGAATTGAATTGCTTTCAACAGAAACTTCAGGTACTTTGCTATAATTAAATCATGGCGATTTTTAACATCATGATTATTTTCAGAATTACAGCATCATTTATGTTTCAACTAATTTGAGATTGTGACGTCATCAAATTGCTAATTGTAAACCAGAAAGAAAAAGATTTCTGCTCACGACCATATTTGTAGGTCTTCATGAACTATAGGCCTTCATGAAAAAAACTGCGAGTGACAAACTAAGACCTGGAACTATTGTTTTATAGAGCGACCGAACTTCTTACCGGGTGAGTCGGAAAAATGTATCCACTGTTTAAAAATTCTTACTGCAAAAACTATGCAACCAATTTGTAAAATTTTAAATTCTTCGTTTCAAAAGGGCTTCAACTTGATTTTGATATTTTTCTCATGGCTTTGGATACTTTAGTTCTCTCAGAAGTAATTTATTAACCAAAGATCCCTTTCCTCAAATTCCTCAACAGTCAAAAACATTCTGTTCACTTTGATACAGATTTCGAAAAAAACTTGTTTTGCTACCTATATTTCTACTCAACATCCGAAGGTAGTTTTCTAGAACACTGAGAAGCTAAGCTTATCGAAGCAGCGTCCTGGTCCTTCCTCTTGATGTGACCACACTTCGTGATTCATTTAGCCTAGAATTACTAGAGCGGGAACCGCGGGAATTCGAACCAACAAACTTCAGATTTGTAGTCAAGCGCGTATCACCGAGGCATTCCCGTAGAAACAAACTTTCTTTTCCGTCCCTAGAATTGATTGCAGGGAATACTTACACTTTATCGGTTTGCTTTCATTGTAAAGCAATGTCCTTAGCCGAAAAATAGTCTTTTACCATTTCAATGGCTAGAGAGCAAATTAAGTAGAGCCAACCGCGTCTATTTCTTCATTGCCAAAAGCCAGGGAAACCAATTTTCCGGAAATTCGTCATTTGAGAGCAAAATGTTGCACTATAAATTATAAAGAAGTTCCAAAAATGAAATTAAAGCATCAATCAGGTGATGGAGTTAGTATTTTTCGAATAGATTTAATAGCGTTTGCACTATGATTTATAAAACAGTGGATACATTTTTTGACTCAACTGGCAGTGCAAACATAAATTATTTGAAGGTAGTTTCTTGGAAAAATGAGGAAAGTCAAGTCTTCACTGCACTATACGAAAACATTTTTGAAGGCCGTGTAGATTTGCTCCCATTTGGAAAATTAACACAGCTTTTAATCAAACTACAACGAAAACGTTGGGAGCTATCGATTATTTTGACATTTCTATACTTTCTATCCAAAAATCCTGTGATATTTTTGAAAGACAAGGATCGTGTTAGATAAATAAACGAGTTACTCAACCTTATACAAGTTCATATGAAAGTTAGTTACCTTTAATTCTTGTAGTGTCAATAGGCTGCACATTGGTTCGACGTCTTCACTTTATAATCGTGATAAAAGCTGTCTCCTGATGTCCTTCTACTGTCTTCAAAAACTGTCTTCCAACAAGAATTATTCCCAGTAATAATGTCTTCTTTGCGCTCCGATTGGCTTTTTATCAGCTGCCAAAATATTGCTCATGCAACTAATGCCAGATGCCAGGCAGCAATCGTCAGTTATGTAATATAATCAAGGACATCAGTTGTACACCCTTGCGTCCCTCTGATGAGAAATCGATGCATAAAAGCCTGTCATGGGGTTGATAATAAATTAAGAAGCTTCACTTCTTAGTCCAAGAGGTATCAAGAGATCTTATGCGTGATATTTGTTACAGAGATCAGATGTTTGCGGGGTCCCGATGATCGAAAAATAGTCCAATTTTCGCCGGGGGCTCCTATTTATACCCAGACAGCTTAATTTTTGAAATTTCTCTCCATGGTTTGCCTATTTTCGCCGAGGTTTGACTTGTGAGTCTTTTTGTATCGGGGAGATTCACATCTTGTCTGGGGACAGAGATTGCTTCATTTTTTTCACCGAAGAAATCATCAGGGTAGGATTTGACGGGGCACTTAAACTTATGTGTTTTGTTCGTGGCCTTACACAGACCAATATATAATTTTACTTTAGCTCAAGCTCTCCCAAGTTACTTCCTCCGATTAAAAAAATGATAGAAACTCTATTAAAAGTGAAAACAACAATTAAACAGGTGCCCAGATCGTCAAATTTATTTATATATTGTTATCCTGCCACCTTCCCGTTTACTTTTACAAGTCACGTTTTTGCTATCAATATCTAAACAGATTTATTTCGGTGCATAAAGTATTAACTACCCGGGTGAGTAAAAAATTTCTGTGTGTTCGATCAGGGTAAACCAAAAGCCTGTGATTCGATTGATTGTGTTCATTAAACCATTAAAAAATGTATGTGTAGCTGAAAGAATGCACGTATTTTTTTTATAACAAAACTCTTTATAAGAAATTCAACCTTCAGATCGCTAAAAAATTAAGAAACTCTAGGAATGGAAAAAAATTATTTCAGCAGCTATTTATTTAAGTCGAGGTAAATCCTTGGCATAGTTTTACATTATTTTCAGTTGTTTCCTGTATCATATCGCTCGAAAGGTACTTGAGAAATGTCTTAATGTCTAAACATTGGAAATGCTTAAGAAAACTTCGTTTTGACTTGTTCACGAGGGCACAGGAAGTAAACTTGAAGATTATTATGGAACTCATAAGAAATTTTGCGTTTCGTTGAGGCAGAAATTTCGAAGAAAATATTTTAATGTGGCAACAGGAATGGAGCAAAACTATAGACACGGGGATGTTTGTTTTATCTATTCTTTTAGCTACACATAAAAGCTTTAATCGACTAAATCGAATCAACCCAATCGATAAAAGCTTTAATCAACACAATCGAATCAACCCAATCGATAAAAGCTTTAATCAACACAATCGAATCAACCCAATCCCAATCGATAAAAGCTTTAATCGACTAAATCGAATCAACCCAATCGATAAAAGCTTTAATCAACACGATCGAATCAACCCAATCGATAAAAGCTTTAATCAACACAATCGAATCAACCCAATCCCAATCGATAAAAGCTTTAATCGACTAAATCGAATCAACCCAATCGATAAAAGCTTTAATCAACACGATCGAATCAACCCAATCGATAAAAGCTTTAATCAACACAATCGAATCAACCCAATCCCAATCGATAAAAGCTTTAATCGACTAAATCGAATCAACCCAATCGATAAAAGCTTTAATCAACACGATCGAATCAACCCAATCGATAAAAGCTTTAATCAACACAATCGAATCAACCCAATCCCAATCGATAAAAGCTTTAATCGACTAAATCGAATCAACCCAATCGATAAAAGCTTTAATCAACACGATCGAATCAACCCAATCGATAAAAGCTTTAATCAACACAATCGAATCAACCCAATCCCAATCGATAAAAGCTTTAATCGACTAAATCGAATCAACCCAATCGATAAAAGCTTTAATCAACACGATCGAATCAACCCAATCGATAAAAGCTTTAATCAACACAATCGAATCAACCCAATCCCAATCGATAAAAGCTTTAATCGACTAAATCGAATCAACCCAATCGATAAAAGCTTTAATCAACACAATCGAATCAACCCAATCCCAATCGATAAAAGCTTTAATCAACACAATCGAATCAACCCAATCGATAAAAGCTTTAGACAACACAATCCAAGGTACCCAAAACCCATCCATATGGGCGGCACATACTCGTACTCTCAACATGTTATGTACCCCCGGGCCTTTCGCGGCAGACACATTTTAAAACATTCACTATTCTACAAGATTCGGTCTTGCTGTAGTTTTACACATAGATAATATCAGGAGGATCTCACACTCGAAAGCAGTAAATCACACTCTCTATTAAATTTGTCAAACTTTGACGAATTTAATTTGCAAGTGCAGCTGCAGTACCTCGTATTTTCAAAAACGTTAGTTAAATATAGCAAGATCCTTTGCTATGTCAAAGAAGATTAGTGCAAATTTTCAAAGGTATTTCTGTAGGCAAAGT
The DNA here is from genome assembly GCA_004194415.1 of Aurelia aurita. Lineage (NCBI taxonomy): Eukaryota > Metazoa > Cnidaria > Scyphozoa > Semaeostomeae > Ulmaridae > Aurelia > Aurelia aurita. The sequence goes on from REGM01000069.1 coordinate 455,270, forward strand.
TTGGTTAATTTTTAATTTGGACTTGTGATTTACGCTTGATCTTCTCTCCTCAGAATTAGAATGGGGGAACCTTACATGCAGTACAGCAAATAATTACTGTAAATCCTATAACGAGGTGCATATTAACTTTTGCCCTTTGAAGGGAGGTACTCATTCGATCGAAGGGGATGCGCGTTTGAGGGGGGGCACTCATTGAATTCTGTGTGACTCTCTCCTTCAAGATTTGCATTCATTCAAGGATTTACAACAATACAACTTTCCCACATCTTGCATAAACTTCTAATATTCAACATTACAGTCTTTGCATATATTAACGCCATAACATTTTTCAAGAAACGTTAAGAATCTTCAAGAATTCTTTATGTATTTAGATCAGTTCTTTAGAGGTACGAATTTCAAGAATTTTCTTATATAAGAATTTTTAGGCAAGAAAATAGCGTTGATATAGACAAAGCCTGGAGAGTACCTAGAGAGTACCTTTTTGAGCTTAACTTTTTACTAACAAACTGGCAACATTCTAGGTGTCAGAATATTCTAATAAAAGCTCTCATCAGTTTCATTGTACTTCAAAAGTTTAGCATCAACTTGGAGAGTTTTTATCAAATCGGATATAGATGGTTTTGGTTCTGGTAATGCATTTTGAAGATCAACAACAATTTCTTGTGTTGCTTCTCTCCATTTTGTGATCAGATCATCAAGATTGTGAAGCTCGTCCTAGAGAAACAAAATGGCAGCGTTCAATTTTCGTCTCTTATTTTTACAATTGTTAAAATATATAAAAATAGTAGTTTCAGTATGAGAGGAGCATCAGTTTATTTGTGCTAGGTAAAATACATAAATACATAGTCCCAGAAAAATTCTGACGTTTGTAGAGCCACTATGGAGGAGTTTTAAGGATATAACTCACCGGTTACTGAAGAGAGGTTGGCTAACAAAGTACTGTACCAAAGTCTAACTTGAAGCTTTTTTTATTGAAGTTAAGTAAATTTGGAAATATCAAAATCAAATTCCTCCACAGCGACTTTGCAAATGCTGGAATTTTTTTGGGACATCCGGTAAATATAATTAAAGTCTAGCAGCACAAAGGGATTGAGCCCTGCAGTTTGACTGTTTACAATAACGATAACTGCTTTGCAGTAAACATATGCCTTTAATTTTTACTTTATCATTAAATTAAAATATAAAAATTAAGAAATTTGTTCAAGATAAACTACAAATGAAGTTGAAGGTGAAGTTGCAATTTTCAGCCCCAAGCGCTGGGATTGCAGAAGTAGAGAAGACCTCACTAAGTCTGTGACACCTAGCCATGATGCCCAAGTGGTGTTGGTGGGGTTTGAACCCCATCCGCCAGACTGTTCTGACTGCAAAGTAATTGGATTACAACACTGCAGGGCCATACAAAGCAGCTGCAGATTGGGGGGGGGCTTTTGTTCTCGAAACAATATAGAACAATACATCTAATTTATACTTGTGACATAGCACCATTTTTTTCAAAATTATTGGGAGGGTTTGAGCCCTCTTGCCCCACCGCTTCCTACGGGCCTGCAACACTGCGCCAAATTAAGAATGTGAAGACAAAAACAGTTCCACTTTCTAATATTTCTGATATTCTTCTTTAACAGCTTTACTATTCAGCCTGCCTTTCTTTGCCAACTGTAAAACAATGAAACCAGCACTTTGAGCAGAAGGGCTACCCGCCTCTTTAGCTAAATGTGTGAAAATATAAAATATATATGAAATTGATTATCAACAGAGTATAAATATTCTGTATATTAGAGCCATTTAAATAATCATTCAATGCAAAATCTAACATGTAACAGTATAACATATCATACTGCAAACTTGCCTTCTTTCTGTAAAGTTCAGCCATTTTCAATTTTCTAAGTCTCTCCTCTTTGCTTTTTATTTCTTTTTCCAATTGCTTTTTCTCGTCTAATAACAGTTTTTGTTCTTCTTCTTCTGGTATTGTATTCATTAATGATTTGTCATCTTTACTCATATCAGTGGTGGCACTGGCTTTACTTTCAGAATTCTCTAGGATTGAAATTTGTGTAACTTTATATTTTATATATGAAATTATATTATGCGGATCTTACAGCAAGATGGAAAGAATACAGATAACCTATTACTACATAAGGTAACACAAATTCAAACTAAGCTAGATAGAATCTAGTAATTTTCTAGTTCATTCGAAAATTTAAAAATATTACAAGAAAATGCTGTGCTACTTTCTTGCATGTCCACAAAGGCAATTGAATTCTTGTGTGATTTGATTTATTTTGCACAAATTCTACTTTGTAGTTCAAACTCAAATAAACTGCTAATTAGACGAGTAACCTTTTCACCTGTAGCTTGTATTCATAATACCATAACAAAGCTTTGATTTGTTACTGGATGCAGAATAAAAAACAACCGTTGGGCCTCATCATAAGCATATTATTAGGCCCTCTCTATTTAAAATAGTAATAGGATAGGCCTATTCATTTTTTCCAACATGCCAATTTGTGTGGAGGAGATGCAATGGCTCCATCTATTTTGCCCTGAGGATAGTTCCATACCTGCCATATCAAAGTTTATATGATCGTGACCTTTCTTTGCTTCGCACTCAATCTTTTTCTTCGCTGTGAGCCCAGAGTCGGCAGCCAGCCATCTTTAGTCAAGTGGGCCTATTTTCCCGCCAAACTGATATTCGTACTAGTCACCAGACCCCTTACCAGCGACAACGACAACCGCACTGATGGCCACCGAAGCTGAAGAAAGGCAGTGAAATGCACAAGANATTCGAAAATTTAAAAATATTACAAGAAAATGCTGTGCTACTTTCTTGCATGTCCACAAAGGCAATTGAATTCTTGTGTGATTTGATTTATTTTGCACAAATTCTACTTTGTAGTTCAAACTCAAATAAACTGCTAATTAGACGAGTAACCTTTTCACCTGTAGCTTGTATTCATAATACCATAACAAAGCTTTGATTTGTTACTGGATGCAGAATAAAAAACAACCGTTGGGCCTCATCATAAGCATATTATTAGGCCCTCTCTATTTAAAATAGTAATAGGATAGGCCTATTCATTTTTTCCAACCTTCCAATTTGTGTGGAGGAGATGCAATGGCTCCATCTATTTTGCCCTGAGGATAGTTCCATACCTGCCATATCAAAGTTTATATGATCGTGACCTTTCTTTGCTTCGCACTCAATCTTTTTCTTCGCTGTGAGCCCAGAGTCAGCAGCCAGCCATCTTTAGTCAAGTGGGCCTATTTTCCCGCCAAACTGATATTCGTACTAGTCACCAGACCCCTTACCAGCGACAACCGCACTGATGGCCACCGAAGCTGAAGGGTACAAAACAGTGCTGAAGAAAGGCAGTGAAATGCACAAGAAAAAGCAATAAAAAGCTGATTACGAAAAGTGTTGAAGAAAGGTAACATAAAATTTATTACGTATATTGTAAATAGTTGGTTTAAATTAGTTTTTAGTAACTATGTAGCTACCAACTGTAAATAATATTATGATGATGATGATGACGTCTGTCGCTGTACTGTATTTACAATATTTTGTTTCAGCTCTGGTGGTTCTCTTTATGCGAGGCAAGAATTTTGGGCCTAAAATTTAAAAAAGCGAATTGAATTCTCACCACACACAGACAGATCAATGTTTTACACTTGAAGCTTTGTCCTTCCTGGGAGGAGAGGGTTAGTTGTGGATAGAGATGTGCAGCCCAAAAAGAAGGTACCGACCTATATTAAAACCAAATTTTTTGAAAAAGTATTCCCATATTTACCCTATGCTATGGCTATATTTACCAAATTTCAAAAACTGTGAACGTCCATATTTATACCCAAACTCTCAAAAATGTACACCCAAATCGCTAATTTATTCCGATTTTCAAAAAATCAAGATTTATGTCTCGTTCAATTCCTACCCTGACCATCCCCCCCGGGCAGCCCGGGGGTCGATGAAAATTGATTGCGATAATGCCTGGGGGCGGGGAAAATTTTTTGGCGAATGGCCGGGCCGGGGGCCAGGCACTGAGAACATGCCATATTCTCAGTAACTGTATAATGTGGAAGCTGCTGGTGTTGTCAAATGCCCTGGGGCCGGGGAAAAATTGATAGTCAAAAGCCCGGTGGCCGGGAATATATTTTGTGCAAATGCCCGGGGGTGTCCCGGGGGGAATGGTCAGGGTAGGAATTGAACGAGACATTATGTTCATACAAAAATCTTGAAAAAGTATACCCTTTTGGTTGGCGCATCCCCAGGCGCATAGTGAAGATCTTCCTAAAAGATGCAGCTAAATTCACCCGAGGCGCATCCCCAATACCCAAAATAAACTAAATACACCCCAGGTTGTCCTCAACACTCCTGGTAACAATGAAGCATGGCAAAGCATGGAACGACATTGAAACGTTTTTGCCAATGCTAACCACTTTTGTGAGGAAGTTTGGTGGAACATGTGTGGTGCCTTGCCTATTGCCGGAAAATATCCCTAGTTCCAACTATCCAAGGTGTCTGTTGCCAGAAAGTTAGGGGTGGGGAGAAACAAATGACACATTTTCAGCACCCTACCTTTTTAAATGTCTGGATAATGCCTTCTTTTCCTTGACAATTTAAACTTGCCCTACCAACCCTTCCATTTCTTCCAAAACCTTTTCCTTTGATTTGGATAAAGTTTGCAAATCACCCATTTCGTATTTCCTGATATTTAGTCATAGTATCTTGTAGAAAATATTGATACCATAAAATATTTTGTGTGTAGGCATCAAAATAGTTCTTAAGCTCCAGTAATTTTGTCATTGACTGTAAATACAAACTTTATAAAAAGAGACAAATAATAACTTATGTGAATTTTGTATCTTTATGGTTCCAAATTTCCAATGTCTCAAATGCGCTGCTAAAAGATAAAATTAATAGACCTCTCCCCAAAAGTTGATCAAATTGGACGTTGATGTATCCCAAATTTTGGAACGTTTCAACTTCTTGAATCTTATTTAATGAAGAAATCAGCAAGCCGACGGGAGAGACACGAACCGTAAAACTGCCATCTTTATGGGCAAGAACCGTGCAAAACATTCTAAAAAGGCTACAATCGAGTTGTCTTTTCAACTTTCTTTGATTGTCTATCAAATTCATTTCTGAGTTAACAACGTCACGCAAAAATTTAGCAGCATCTGACATCTCAGGCTGCATTCCCTACATTGGTCTGTTAAATGTAAATTTCCACTTCATGTGGTTGTTTCCCCATAAACGCACTACATCTTTTTGATATATTCGTGCAGAAAGTCACAGAAATTCCCTTGGGTTCAGATGACATAAGACACAACATGGACAAATCCATAGGCAGTTAGGTGGTTCAAGATGACAATTTCCAGAGTCGCCGACCCCCTCCTTATTTGAAGACTGCAAAGTCCATCTGGGGTATCTATCTTTTGGACTTGAGATTTAACTTAGGCCCCAACGTTGGCACATCCATTCTCTAGTTAGGTAGCCTCAATGTCATAGGTTTCCAAAGTTACTTGACGCTTCTGTTTTAAAATATCACAGATCTCTCGCAAGACTGACTTTCTCGTCGGACTTGAGACGAACATTGCACGATCATACGTCAAGGTAACCCTGGCTAAAGGCTGGCCATGAAAACGCCCTCTTTATGGGAACGAGTTCAAAGAGATTAGTAACTGCGAGAAGAGAGTAGCAGACAATTCCTTTCGAGAACGTCGCGTAAAATACTTCGATTTCGATGGACTTAAGACGAAACGTGGGCGCAACCGTACGTCATCTAAAAGTCGCTTTTGCTTTTCGCGCGCACGTTCATATGTCATGTCAGCCAGCAGTTGTGACGCAATTCCTCTAGTTCGATCAGCCGTAAGCCTGAGGTCTGAACATGCGCTACTTAAGCCAAGAAACCATCGGATCTAAGCACAGTAACATCCTAAAATCTACGTATGAATTTTAATCTTAGATTGACGTAGGAAGCAAAAAAAGGCCATCCGAACACAGCAGCGAAGGTTTTTGCTTTTATTTAGTGAACTATTTTCAGCAACAGGTGTTCCATTATCGTCACTCCACTACTTAAGCATGAGCTTATTTTTGGCTGACTTCGTTTTGACGCGTTATGTTGAGTTAAAGATAGGTAATGGACATACGCCTTCCTTTTCGCTTGAAACGTTCTTTCTATGACGTTATCGTGGGATCACAGGCCCTCGTACAGTGCCAATCCTAGGCGTACTCGAACCATGTGTGTTTAGCGTTTATGGTCTTAATCGCTAGAAGGGGGTATTGTCAACCTCGTTCCCAGGGTGTTCTTACGTCATACGCTAGTCACGAAGCCGAGTGAACACCCTGGTACACATTGCACAAATCTGTCCAGAAAATGGACAGATCAGCAGCCATTATGGATTTGCAGTTGGCAGGGTAACGCTCATTATGCGACCTCCTTTCCAAACAACAAAGTAACATTATAGTGGTTGTTGCTTAGTGACTAGATTATTTTGTTGTTATTCGAATAATTAGTAAGATTTCGAGAAATAGGTTGTGTTATCTATTGTTTTCGAATAGCCAATCAAATTGCAGAACGGCCACTTGTATCCCAGAGTAGAGGTAGAGCAACGAACTCACTCTGGGGACGAGATTGGGGTATTGTGCCTTTCGTATTTTAGATGAACTACATGAGATCGAGGCACGAGCGAGATCTCCATGTGGTCTGCCGCTAATACATCGTCATAGTTTCGCTATTTGCCTGAACTGATATACCGCTACAACTACAACTACAACTAACTAGCCTGCCGCTAAACTCATGATAAAAGACCCTTCACTTACGCTCATTGAATTGAATTGATGTTGTTGTTGTCGTCGCTTTAGTGAGGAGTAGTTGTAGCGGTATACCAGTTCAGGCAAGGAGCGAAACTACGTATGTAATGAGTCTAGTCTGCGACCCAAGGTTTCCCTCTTTCCTATTTGCATTGTTTTAGGGCCTTTCATTTTCTGATGATGGGGGGGGGGAGGGGGAGGGGGATTTCTAAAAATGATTATTGGTTAAAGTGTTCGTGCGTTATTGTATTGTTACGCTTGCGATAAGTAGCATTCGTTGCGTTGATAATATGATACTGTATCAGTTAGTCATCGTGATGATATCTTGCCTCGTTGCTCTGGGTTGTCAATACTCTGAAGTATGCACTGGGCCATATCCTTATTCTGTGACCGGGCATTTGACCCAGTGAGAATATGACCTATTTTACAAACGATAACAGATACAGTATCAGCCTCTGCTATCAGTTTGTCCACGTGTTAATTACATTCTACTTTGCGACTGGTTTTAAATTCTTTGAACTGTACATTCCGTGGGCTTTTTCCGTGTCCCCGGTTTTCCTTGTATCCCTGTGTGCTGAAAATATGAGTGACAACAGCTACCTTCACGGGCACAGGGTCACTCGTGCAACCTCGAAACTCTTTTGACACCTATGGTCCCATCCACACTGTTTTTTCCACACTGCTTTTTTGTTGTCTCCATCTTTATTTTACATCGTTGAAATAAATAACCTATAGTCTACATATAGTGTACCGTTGAAGAGGGCCTAACTATTCGAAGAAAACAGGCATCATCAGTTTGGTCTTTGCGCTTTTTTATTTTCTTTCAGTGCTGACTAGTTTCGCCCACTAGGGCATCTTCAGAGCAACGTATAGTCTACTATAAACATACGTACAAGTAAACTAATCAAAATCGATGGATTTTTTCTCATGTTTGTCGATCGCTCAATCGCATTGTTTGCTTTGAGCTTTTCCAAATATCGGAAGAAACCTAACTGTATCAGTTAGCTAATATGTTGCTTTCTTGCCACGTTGCACCGGGTTTTCAATGCTCAGATTCGTGCCCCGGAAATCTTCCTTCCCAACTCCGCCAGGAGCAATGCCAACGCCGTAGGATCTTAATCCCTAATCCCCATATTTACCCCCTTTCACCCTGTTGTTTCTCTTGGCTATTCTCTTTGTTTGCGATCGTATTGTTTGCTTTGAGCACTTCCAAATATTAGAAGAAACTTAACAGGCGAGAGCAGGTGTGGTTAAAGGCTTTAATTTTCCGGGGGTTCAACGTGGTATCACGTGTCCACTTTAATGAAGATCATCTCAAAATAATATTTATGTAAATATAGCATTAGACGTATTATCAAATTTAAGGTTACTTATCACTGTGGGAAACCATAGATGCTGCATCAAACTAAAGTTCTTACAATATTTATTTTCGAAAAAAATTACCCTTTAAGGCCCATTGTCAACCATGATCCTTTGTGCGCCGAATGAAAAGCAAGACAAAGAGAAGCTAGGCGAGAGAGGACTTTCAGATCGTACGTAAGTCTACTTTGGCGCCACAAAGGATCATGGTTAGCAATGGGTCTTTGATAAATTGGAAACTAAACTGAATATATCTTGTTAGTTGTGGAAGAATTTTTGGCCCACCCAGTATATTCGTGGAGAGTAAAGTGTAGTTATGTAGCCTCATCTTGAGGATTACGCAAAATACAAAAGAAACACGGTTCAAACCAAGGTTGAAAACCAGAATTCGTTTGAAGCATATATGAAAGGAGATCATCGTCCTTAAAGAACGCCGGTCAACCAGCATCCTTTGCGGTCACGCTTTGCAGAGAATGTTGTCATATTAAAATGGCCGCCGCAGTCGAAAAGCAACAAGCGAAGCGCGCAAAGGATGCTGGTTGATTGGCGTTCCTTAAATGCTGATATTTTCTCTCTCTTTAGTAGATAATGAAGTAGTAAAAGTCCAATGCTTCTATGCGAATTGCAAAGAGCTTTCTTTCCTAAAACAATGCTAAATTTACAAACAGCAATAATATCGATTTTTTGGAGCTTGATTTGCAGCTGTTGAAAGTTGTATGTGTTGTAAAGATTTTGAAGTCATTGAATTACAATTTATCTCAGCTCCTCGCCAAAGACTGCTTGTAATAAACTTGATATCTAAAAAAATCGCCAAAAAGGCCATACTTACTAAAACTTCAATTAAGTGATAAATAATTCCATTGATGTATCCAAACTGCATATCATTGGAAAGATAATAGATTGTGCTTTCAGGTGGTCCTCGTTGAATTGATTCAAATATCATTTTTTTCTGAAAAAATTCGGTTAAAGTTGGGTTGCGTTTTTGCGTCTTATACATCGATTCTGTTGGTCATTGAGACCGTACGAACGTACGACCCAAGGAGGCTCGCACGTTCGTAAAATTTGTAAAAGTCTGCCCTGTTAAAACATCTACCCAAAGTCGATAGTGTAAAATGTTCCTAAGCAATGGACTTGCTTGTGGGCAGCTTTCAAGGTTTCCACTTCCTGTACGCTTATGTTTGAGACACTCAGTGGCGGTCAGTGACTGACTGCTGACGGTTTTAGGAAAAATGGTTTAAGTAGATTCAGTAGATAATTCCTTTGCAGGCGTCAGTTGCCTGCTAGGTGCACTGTTTTGTTCTCGCTAATCATGGACAGCATTAAGATCAAATTGGTGACTGAATCACCGCAGACGCTGCCTGTGAAGTTATGGCATATGGCGAATGCGGGAGATAACTTTGCTGCAGTCGCTTCTTTGAAATGAGTCTTGGAGCTCGCTGCTTGCTTGACAATTTTAAGCAGACACCTCCTCTGTAGACGTGAGTGACCTCTCGGGCGCACTCTTTCCATTCTCCCTTATCACATAGTATTACGATTAAATTGGCGACTGAATGTCATTATTCTCAAGCATCGCAGACACTTTCTGTGAAGTCTGTTGATCATGGCTTATGGTGAATGCGGTTGAAGTAACTTTGCTGCAGTCGCTTCTTTGGAATGGGTCTGGAGCACGCTTCTTGCAGTTTGATATCAATTAAAATGGTTTGTAGGCGCCAATGACCTGTTAGGCGCACTCTTTTGCTATCACTAATCACTTCTGCTATCGCTAATCGCTTTGAAATGGAGTGTCAATCAAAATCAACTGATGCTATTGTTACAAAAACTGCCCTGGTTTTGTTAGACGGCGTAAATTCTGCACAAAATTGCAAAATGTATCATGATCAAAATCTGGAATGGAGAAAAATTATCTGGTAAGATTTTTAAATAGAAAATCACATCTTCATTTACATTTGAATACTGACTAGTTCTAAGTCCTCCGATGTTTGCCTGCCATAATGCAGTTGCAAGTTTTTGTTTATAAGATTTTGCCATACATCTATGTCACTAGCAATTTTAAAGTTTTTCTTCTTTCATACCAAAGTTTTTTAGATTCTTTTGTATCAATTTTACCCAAGTTAACTTTGGGCTTCTGCGTTTTTTCTTCGTCTCGCGCATTGCTTCCTGGAATGCTGGGGAGTCCTCCAGCCGTCTATCTTATTTATGCGTCTTATACTTGTTTTTTTTTTGTAAATAAATGAATTATTACATTGTTTTTATATGTATCTGTTTCTCCTAGGCTATTAATTGGATTCATGCTTTAACAAGGAAGCTTTACATTTAATATTGTGCGTTAACCTATCATTGGTGAAGGATGGTTTCTTCTTATTCTTCCCGACAGTGAGGTATGGTTGATTCTTTTATACCGTATTCTACCTTTCAAGCGTTCTTCGGGCTTATTAAACATGGTCCTTTTCGACGAGGCATTGCATTAAATCACGGGCTATAGGAAACATTCGGATTGGTCTTTGGAAAATGTTGTGGTCATAGGTTGCGGTTTTTAAGATAAAATTAGCCGTGATGTTTTCACAGCGGCTTTCTGTTATTTAGTAGCCACTCGACGGTTGACGTAGCAGACGCTGCGCGTGACAGATTGACGTGACCTATAGCCTTTCAAACGGAAACTCATGGGTAGATTAGCGTCTGCAAGCATAGGGCTCAAATCTTTAAAAAGGCGGGTGTAAAATTCTTTTACATTTTTCTTTGAATTAAATGGCTTGAAAGGAACTCAGGGTACTTTGCCGTAAATCTGCCGTGGAAATTTTTAGCTATCTTAATTAATTTCAAAATGGCGGCATTTATTATTTTTGAGGCTGTGACGTCATCAAATTTCTAAATCCTAAACCAGAAGAGCGACAGATTTCTGCTTGCGACCATATTGTAGACCTTCATAAACTATTTCAATTTTTTCAAAATTTTCCATGAATTCTTTCAAAAAACTTCTAAATGCCGCCATTTTGAAAATAAGCAAGATATCAAAAGATTTCCACGGCAGATTTACAGCAAAGTACCCTGAGTTCCTTTCAAGCCATTTGATTCGGAGAAAATTGCAAACGAATTTTACACCCACCTTTTAAAAGATTTGAAAGATTTGAGCCCTATGCTGCGTCTGCAGGGTCAACCGTCGAGTGGCTACTAAATAAGAGGAAGCCGCTGTGAAAACATCGTGGCTAATTTGATCTTAAAAACCGCAACCTATGACCACAATATTTTCCAAAGACCAATCTGAATGTTTCCTAAAGCCCATGACTTGATAGAGCACTCATGGTATCACAAAGCCCTGGCCACACGAGCAAAAATTGTTTGGCAAACATATTTTCTTGTGACAAGTAGAAAATGTTTTCGCCCCTTTTCAAAAACATTGCCAAACAAATTGTTCTTAATTCTGCTTTTCAGGCAATGTTTACGACCTGGCCAAGCGGGAAAACAGTCCTTGCAAGCAAACTTCAAATGTTTGGCAAACAATGTTTGTTCGTTTCGCCACGGCTTATGGTTTCGATTCTAAAATGTTTCAGTTTTGCTGAGCAGCATCGTACTCTTGGAAGAACATTAGAAAAGAAGCAGAGGCATCAGATCTTTAAAAATTACACTGTAATTGCTACGGTATTTATTCGAATGAATAGATTCAAAGGAACCTTAGATACTCTATTGTAATTCTACCGTTGTCATTTTTGATTATATGATATATTTTTTAATGTTACAGCGTTTTGGGGTTTCATTGGACTTGCGTTAAGTCGTCGTTTCCGTCTTTTTTCGTAGCGACGAATATGCGCCGGAGGCGCAACGAGATCGTTACGAAAAACGACGAAAACTAAGACTTGTCGCAAGTCCAGGGCTTCACGTACAGAATTAAGAGATAATCGATTAAGTAAACTTCTAAATTAATGGAGGAAAAAATTTGAATTTTCAGGAAAACCTCAGTGAGATAATTTTTAAGAAAATTTGACATGGTAGGCAGAAGTCTGTCATCTTTCTGCTTTAAGATTTAGTAATTTGATGACGTCACAACCTCAGCACCAAATGAAATATAAAAGAGCGCTGCAATTTTGAAAGTAATCAAGATATTATACACGCTAACGATAAAATAGGTGGTAGGTTAGCCTAGCCTAGTAGTTAGCGCTCTCGTCGAGGAAGGTTGCAAGTTCGAGCTCTTGGCTGGCCGCCTGGGGAAGTACCACCGCTGCGCTCATCCATAAAAAGAGTCATTGGGATGAGTTGCCAGTAAGGGTGATCTGGTCCCATCCCCCCCC